>BJCO01364707.1:0-11270 GCA_018326465.1 Flaveria floridana
TTCAGACGATGTAACAGCTGATGACTTCAGTAGATGTCATCAGCTGTTGTCTTCAGTCTTTGTCTTCAGATGTTGTGCTTCAGTAGAAGGTGTTCAGGTCTTTAGTTCTTCAGCTTTTGATACTTCAGTACTTTGTCATCAGTACTTGAAGTCTTCAGTACTTGTATGATCAGTACTTCAGACTTCAGTACTTGGTCTTCAGTACTTTGGAGTCTTCAGCTGTTGTTCTTCAGTTCTTTGATCTTCATACTTTGTTCTTCAGACTTTGTCAGAACAGCTGATGGGAGTCTTCAGCAGTTGTTGTAGTGGCATGTGGGACTTAGAGGTTTTCCTGATCTTGGCTCATTGGTTCTTTTGGTCTAACAAATAATGAGTTTTAGTTGTTTTATTTGTATTCTATTATTATTATTATGTTTGTTAACCACGGATGTTCATGGGCCTATAAACCGCATGCGGAATTGTCTAAGTGTTCAAAAACACCCAAATTGTCTCAATAATCAGACAAAAGATAGTTTCTATACAAAATCATTTTCTATATGGTTAAATACCAATAACAGATGTAACATAAATGTGGAAAAATAATTATAAGTTGAATATATACACGAATACATAAGAAAAATTCTAGGCGCAATACCACTGTTTAGGCGCATGACCACTGTTGGGGCGCATGAGACTTAGGCGCATGACAACTGTGTGGGCGCATGAGCACTACTGAAACGCCCAAGACTTAGCCGCATGGGCACTGTCCAGGCGCATGAGCACTGTCCAGGTGCATGAGCACTGTCCAGACGCATGGGCACTGTTCAGGCGCATGACTTAGAAAAATGCCTTCTTAAATATTTGGCACAAGTCTTAACTCATCTTGGGGTCGAGGAGGGGTTGTTACATTCTCCTACCATTTAGGAAATTTCATCCTAAAATTTTTGCTTCAATTAGACTTTGGACAGGTGGGCTTTAAAAAGGTGCGGATATTCCTTCCTCATTTCATCTTCTCGCTCCCAAGTGAATTCGGGCCCTCGCCTGGAGTTCCATCACACTTTTACCTTGGGTATGCGGCTTCGGCTAAGTTTCTAGACCAATTGATCAATAATCTCTATAGGCTCCTTAATAAAATTTAGTTTGTCATTTATTTTTGCTTCCTTTAACGGCAATTTTAAGGCTTTGTCTACCAGACACTTCTTCAAATTTGATACATCAAAGGTGTCATGTATGTATTTCAAATGGTCCAGTATATCTTGGGCTTAGCTTTCCCTTCTTGCCAAACCTCACAGCTCCCTTCCACGGGACAACTTTCAACATCACTTTATCACCCACATGGAATTCCGGCAACTTTCATCTTCTGTCACCATATTTCTTTTGACGATCTCTGGCTGTTCTAAGTCGTTCCTTAATCTTAACTATTTTGTCCATGGTTTCCATAATGATGTCAGGTCCCATCACTTGGCTATCACCTATCTCTATCCATCTTAATGGTGATCAACTTTCCTGCCGTATAGAGCCTCATACGGGGCTGCTTTTATGCTCATGTAATAACTATTATTGTAGGAGAACTGTACTAGGGGAAGTGATTATCCCAGCTTCCACCAAAGTCGATTATGCAAGCTCTCAGCATGTCTTCTAAAGTTTGAATGGTTCTCTAATTTGTCCGTCAGTTTGAGGGTGATACGCGGTGCTTATGTCGAGACGGGTCCCTAGAGCCTATTGGAGAGATCTCTAAAATCGTGATGTGAAGCGACTATCGCGGTCCAAGATACTCAAGAGCGGCACTCCATGCCGAGTTACTATTTCATCAATGTATATTCGGGCTAACTTTGACATCTCATAGTCCTATCGAATTGGTAAGAAATGGGCTGCTTTGGTAAGCCTATCCATGATTACCCAAATGGCATCATGACCGCAAGACATTCTTGGTAGTTTCATGACAAAATCCATGGTGATGTTATCCCATTTCCATTCCGGGATTTCGGGTTGCTGTAGGGTTCCCGATAGTTTTTGGTTTTCAGCCTTTACCATTGCACATGTCAAACATTTCCCCACATAGGTGGCAATAGATTTCTTCAATCCGGGCCACCAGAAAAGTTTTTTCAAGTCTTGATACATCTTATCGCTTCCTGGGTGAACCGAATATCTTGATTTATGGGCCTCGTCCAAAATCATATCCTTAATTCCAACATGGTTAGGCACCCATGTCCTTCCTTCACATTTGTATAATCCATCTTTTTCTACTTCCAAACGCTTCTCCATCCTTGTTAACATCTCCCCGGGCAGCTTATTCTCCTTGAGGGCTTCCTCTTGTGCTTCTTTCAATCTAGCGACAAGGCTAGTGTACACGCTCATCCTTAGCGCACGAACACGAAGGGGTTTTTCCCTTTCCTTTCTGCTCAGGGCATCGGCCATAATGTTTTCCTTTCTAGGATGGTAGCGTATCTCACATTCGTTGTCACTTAATAGTTCTACCCATCTCCTCTGACGCATGTTCAAAATCTTCTGATCCAGAATATGTTGCAGGCTTTTGTGATCAGTGTAGATAACACACTTAGTACTATAGAGGTAGTGTCTCCACATTTTAAGTGCGAACACCACTGCACCTAGCTCCAAATCGTGTGTCATGTAATTCCTTTCATACTTGTTTAGCAATCTGGACGCGTACGCGATGACTTTTTCCCGCTGCATTAATACGCAACCAAAACCTTGACACGAGGCATTGAAATAAACTACAAAGTCCTTAGTTCCCTATGGTAGGGTAAGGATAGGAGCGCTACAAATTTTTTCCTTTAACAGGTTAAAGGCTTCTTCTTGTTCTTTTCCCCATTCATAAGTTGTATCCTTCTTGGTCAAAGCAGTTAGTGGCTATACTGTTCGAGAGAAATCCTTGATAAACCTCCTGTAGTAACCAGCGAAACCAAGAAATTGTCTAATATCAGTAGGAGTTTCTGGAATCTTCTAGTTCTTGATAGCTTCTATTTTTGCTAGATCCACCTGGATTCCATCCGTATTCACTATGTGCCCAAGAAATTGGATTTCACGTATCCAAAACTCGCATTTGGAGAATTTATAGTTGTTCGTTCTTGAGTAGTTCAAGGATTAATCGGAGATGCTCCTCATGTTCCTCTTTGCTTCGAGAGTAGATTAAGATATCGTCGATAAATACAATCACCAACTTGTCTAGGTATGGGCGGCACACATGGTTCATGAGATCCATGAATGCTGCGGGCACGTTAGTCAATCCGAAAGGCATGACTAGGTACTCATAGTGTCCATACCTGGTTCTGAAGGCTATTTTGGGAATGTCTTCTTCCTTTATTTTCAATTGGTGGTATCCCGACCTTAAGTCTATCTTAGAGAAATAGCTAGCTCCTTGCAATTGATCAAATAAGTCGTCAATTCTGGGGAGAGGATATCGGTTCTTTACGGTAAGTTTGTTCAGTCCCCGATAGTCGATACACATTCGTAGTGTTCCGTCCTTCTTCTTAACGAACATCATCGGAGCACCCCACGGTGAAACACCGGGTCATAGGGTTGTGCGAACCCCTTATCAAGTAGTTCTTGGATTTGTAGCATCAGCTCCTTCATTTCGGGCGGAGCTAGTCGATAAGGTGCTTTGGCCACCGGTGCGGCGCCAGGTACTAGATCAATTTAAAATTTGACTTGTCGGGTCGGAGGGAGTCCTGGTAAGTCTTCGGGATATACTTCCAAGTACTCAGACACCACAGGTATGTCTTCAATCTTCTTTTCCCTTTTGGCCTTCATAATATAAACTATAAACGCGATGTGTCCTTTCTTGAGGTTTTTAGTTGCTTTTAGGTAGGATATCATAGGACAATGTGGTTGGTTTCTCTCTCCATGGACTACCAACATCTCCCTCTAGCTATTGCTATCTTAAGCAAACACTCATCACACACGATTTCAGCCCTATTTTTAGCCAACCAATCCATTCCTACTACTACGTCAAAACCTCCTAATTTAATAGGCATTAGATGTAAAACCCCGAATTTTATTTAAAAGAAGAGAAAATGAAAAGTATCTTGCAAGAAGGGAAAATGAACAAAAGTGGAGGGGGCCAAAGTGTACAAAGTACAAAACCTTATTATTTTAAGAATTTAAAGGGTATGGCCGCCCACTTAAAGTGGATCTGCTTTTTGGTCTCGGTTGAAGAAGGAAGAAGAAGAAGAAGAACTCTCAGTTCTAGAGAGAGAAGGAGAAAGAAGCTGCAAAAAGGTGAGTTTTCCTTAGTATAAGTTCGGTTTCAACCGAATTCACAAGCGATTAACCGAATTCTTGGTGTTTTAGAGTTCGTGTTCGAGAATTTGAAGTTGAGCTTGCTTATGGAAGTGTTTAGTTTGAAGATTTGCTTCAGGTGAGTTTCTAGGACCCTTTTTTACTGATTTTAAAGTGTTTGGGGATATTATGTATACCAAGTAAATGTTTTTAAAAGAAACCGTGGGTTTACAGCTTTATGTTCGAAAATAATATGTGTACGTATGTTTTAGAGTTTGATTATGGCCAAGAAATGTATGTTAGAATGTTTTAAGAGCATTAGTATGTTAGATCTGTGTTGGGGCAGTGTTAGAATGATAATCGGGTGTTGCATGTAGCATAGAAAATATTTCAGAATGATCCCATGTGCCTAAGGGTGCTCATGCGCCTAAGTGTTCCCATGAGTCTAAGGTCATGCGCCCAAATAGTTGCCATGTGCCCAGAAAGTGCCCATCCGCCTAAGTGTTGGCCATGTGCCTAAATAGTTTCCATGCACCCAAGTTGCTAAAACGACTAAGTGTCATGCGCCTGCATAGTGGTAAAGCGCCCAAATAGGGCTCATGCGCCCAAATAGTTCCCACGCGCCCAGACTGTTTTACACTTAGAATTTTTATGCTCATGCGCCTGAAAAGTCCCATGCGCCCATTTTTGACTTAGGATTTTTTAAAGTGGTTTTAAGTGGTAGAATGGGGAGATAGGCCTTGTTATGATATGATGGTTTATGCTTGATGTGTGCATGGTGATGTGGTGATGATTATGATGTGTTTGTGTGTAAGTGATATGCTATCTTTCTTCGTTAAAGAGTTTTCAAAACATACATATTATGTTTTGTAATACATTATGTATGACTTTACGTGGTATGAGGTATGAACGAATAAATGAATGAACGTAAAGTATTATGTAATGAAGTGAAAGATAATGATAAATTATGAAACTATCGTACGATAATGAACGAACACATGAGATAACGAATAATGAGTATGGAAGTGACGGATGATGAAGATCCGTGTCACGTACCCCGGTACTGTGTCAGTCTTCAGACATGAGTCGGGGGTTTGTTTATAGGCCGCGGCATAGTATAAGTCTTCGGACATGATTCGGGGGTATTGCATGAGATAGAATGACGTGTGAAGGAGATGAGGTCTTGTTGCACGCTCCGGTACTGTGTCAGTCTTCAGACATGAGTCAGGGGTTTGATTATAGGCCCCGGCACAGTATCAGTCTTCGAACATGAGTCGGGGGTGTTGCATACGAGATGGGATCTTTGTCGCGTATCTCGGTGTTGTGTCAGTCTTCGGACATGAGTCGGGGGTTTGTGTACAGGCCTCAACACAGCATCAGCTTTCGAGCATGAGTCGAGGATATTGCATGAGACAAGATTTGAGTAATGATGAGTAATGAGTGGAGGAATGACTGAATGAACGAACGATGATGAAGATAATAATAATAATTATTATTATCAGTATGTATGTATGATGTATGACAACTGACGAACGTAAAGTATTAAAAGAAAATAAGAGAAAAGAAAGTAAAAGATAGTGAAAAGTGTGAACGAAAGTAAGAATATGAAAGTAAATAAAAGAATAAAAACAATGAAAGTAGGAAAGAATGAAACAAATGAAGAATACATAATGAGTGTATGTATGATGTATAACCACGGATGATGTGAAGACTAGTTTTTAAAGGAAGTAAAGTATTTTATTATAAAAAATAGAACTCACTCAGCGTCATTGACTTTTTGTATGCATGATAGTTGGCGGGTAAAAGTAAAGTATTTAATTATAAAAACTAGAACTCACTCAGCGTCGCTGACTTTTTGTATGCATGATAGTTGGTGGGTATTTTGTTGATGTTGAGGAGTTGTAGGCATGGATGCATAAGCTACTGGAAGCATTTTGAGGATGACATCCATATTTTAACATGTCATTGTATTTTAATATGAAAACGAATGTTGTAATATAATGAATGACATGTGTTTTAATTATTAATGAAAGTTTTTTAAATTCCGCTGCAACAGTAACGTATGTTTTAAAATGTGATTTATGCGATGACGGTCCAGTTTGTAAGCGTCCCGGGAATGGGGCCTTACATTAGATCTATATCAAAGGAGTTACCCTCTAAGATCAATTTGCAATTTTTGACAATTTCGTTAGTTTCTATTATATTACCGTCAGCTAGATCTACTATAAATGTTTTGGTTAAAGTACAAGCAGTCGAACCAATCAAAGGCCTAGAAGTAGTACATGCAAAACTAGCAGTTGCCCCTGTATCAAATATAATGGTGGCAAGATGATTGTTTATGAGAAACATACCATTCACCACGTCAGGCTCTTTACGAGCACCGTTCAGATCCATCACGAATGCTCTTCCCTTGGTCTTATTAGGTCGAGTGTCTTTGTCTCTTGCTAGCTCGGGGCATTTGTTCCTCATATGCCCTGGATCTCCGCACTCATAGCATTTCTTTCCAAGGTGATAAGTGCAGTCTTTAATCAGATGACCAGGTCTCTTGCACTGAAAACAAGGCATGGGGTTGCACTCCCCTTGATGATGAAGCTTGCATTTATTACAGAAGGGGCTCGTGCCTAGATACAGCCACCTAGCCTTTCCACCATGGTCATTTCGTCTTGCCTTTTCATTGGACCTTTTGCTTCAACTGCCACTGCTACCGACCACCTTCCTAGCATCGAACCATTTCCTTTTCTCTTCTACTACCTCCTCCTGTCCTCGGTCCTTCCGTGCTCAGTCCAGCCGGTCCTAACTAGGTCATTAGTTAGGCTGCTGGTGAAATCCACTGCAGCTTGCAGGGTCGCAGGCCTGGAAGACCGGACCATGCCTCTAACCCTTGGGTGTAATCCCTAAATGAAGCGGGCTACACCCTTAGATTCGGGCATCACCAAGTGTAGTACCATTCGAGACAATACCAGGAATCAGCTGATTTATTCAGTGTAGTTCGGGCCTTTCATCTCCAAACTCAGAAATTCGGCCTCCGGTTTCTCCAATTGATTGATCGGGCAGTACTTGTTGGTGATTAGTTCACTGAACTCAGACCAGTTCATTGTACCAACAGCATTCCTGCCCAGGGCTGAATGATCGTTTTCCACCATTCCGGTGCTAGCCCCTTGAGGGATTAGGAAGCAAATCTCACCATATGCTCAAGCTTGAATTCGCTGATATCCAACACAGCTTCGATTTCGTCCAACCACCTATATGTTTCAATTGCACCCTCGGTGCCATAGAAGTCCTTCGGCTTGCAGGCCATGAATGTCTTGTAGGAGCACCCATTCCTTATAGCTTCGGATTCCTCATTGTTGCCTTCATCGTTATTAGGTCCATGAGTCCCGGTGGTGTTTCCCGATCTGCGTTGATCCGGGCGATTATTGTTAGGATAACATTAGCAATCCGTTGTGTAGCATCTTGTATTTTTCGTTAATTAAAAGTTAATGTCGTTGTATTCTTGTAAGGACCATTGTTGTCAATTATGAAACTTGTGGCTTATGCTTATTTCTTTAGTTGTCATTAATTCTTTAATTGAAAAGTTAATAATTTAATTATTAAATTGAACATAATAATAGTAATAATAATAATAATATTAAATTATAATAATATTAACAATAATAATAACTAAAATAATAGTAATAATAATAATATTAATAATAATAATTTATAAAAGTTATTAAACTTAAAAATGTTTAAAACTTAAAAATAAATAAGTTTAGGGGTTGTTTTGCCATTTTATAAACTTTAGATGAAAGTTATGTGCATAAAAAATAATAAATTGAACTACAAGGGGCCAATGTGAAAATTTTAAATTACAACCCAACCCCCCGCCACTTAACCAAGTATTTCCGGCCAAAGGAGCGGCCATACTCCGGCCGAGCTCCGACAACCCCAAAAACTATCGAAATCGATCGCTTCTTAACCCTAACCGTTCCCAAATAATTCTAGAAACTGTTTCGAACTTGAACACACTCTTAATTTCATTTAATCATCGGTTACAAACACCATTCGATTGAATAACCAAAACATCCTTAATCACATAGCTGTTCGAGCCTTAGACACTAATAATAACTCAATTAATTCAATCAGCTCGAACGTCTATCTATCTTTAATCAAACACGACTCTCAATCTCACCTGAAAACACACAAACATAGTGATTCGATCACCAACATCGTCGCGACCTGCAACCTACTCGACATCATCATCTGGACATCAAGACCCGAAATTGATGGAGGGCTTTCAATCATCGAGTCTAGTAGGAGCTTCCTGTGCAACGAATTTGGGTATCATCAACGTTTGCATCACGAACCCTACACCACCCTGGTTGCGACTTTTCTTCAACCTGTGCCATCAATTTCAAACAACTTTCGGGTAATTAAAACATACACATATACTCGGTGCACCTTGGGGATCAAAAGTCCTATGGTGATTACTGGAATCATGTTCGAATTCAGGTTCAATTTGGATCAAATCGCATCTAGGGTTCATGTGATTTGGGGGTTTTACTTGGGTTATGTTTCTAAGTCTTTAAAACCGTGATACACCACGGCCACGGCCCTGGTTCACTGGTGACTCACTCACATTCCAACTTTGAAGTCCCGGGTTCAAACCCGGGCACCCTCAAATATTTTTTTAAGGCTTTTCAGCCTTTAAATAAATTATAGAAAATTTTTAATAAATATAAAAAAAAATTCTGTAAACTTTAAATATTTTTACGGATACCAAATTATTTCTGTATTTTTTCTAAATTTAAATAATTAAATATCTTTTTAATAAAATATTTTAACAAAGGTTAATTTTGGATAATTTCTTACAAAATGGATTGTAAATAATTATTAATAAATTATTATTGGTCTAAACGTTACCTTTAAATTATTATCGTTTAAATCATGATTATTTCAAATAACTATTCAAATTTTATATTTAACCTTTATTAGTTATTATAAATGGTTTAAATTTCATTTTCTCTATATTGAAAGACATAAATGGTATATTTCTTTGAATTAAAATATAAGTGGTTACATTATTTAATGTACTTATCAAAAATCTCCAAATTTCACTTGAAACCATAGTTCTCGTTAAATCGTTAAACTTATTATTAAACTTAAATCTTGTAGATATTTATACGTTTAGGTACCTTGTGAAGGATTTCATTGGAACATCGACTATTATTCTTACTAATCATCTTATATATATTTATTCGTCATGTGAGTTTTCATGTCTCTTTTCATATTATTTCACACCTTTTTGGGGTGAAACATGTTAAACTTATCAACTTACACTTGTAAACTTTTTATACTTGTAACGCACATGCAATTCATCTATATTTTTGTCATGTTATTTATATTATTGTGAGTGTTATATGAGATACATTGTATGTTGACAATCATTAACTATTGCTAGCCTGGCGACGTCATAGATCTATGGGCCTGACAAGCCTATTTGGTGCTAAAGGCGAGGTTATTGCCGGCTCCTGATGGCGTATGCTTGTTCACCATGGGAACCAAGTACACTTAGCTAATCGTTATAAACTTGTAAACTTATTCATGGTCAAGGTTTGATTGTAGCTATATGTGTTCTATAAACTTGCATTATTCATAACCATTTACATGAGCTACATGTAAATCTTTAATATATTTATGTATACTTAACCCATGGAAACTCACCAACTTTCATAGTTGACCTTTTATTTTTAACATGTTTCAGGAAATGCTCAAGTTTGATGATCTGTTTGAAGCATGCTCACACCTAGGATTTGGACCTAGGAAAAAGAATAATTTATTTTGGATGTTTATGTTATGTTATTCTTATTTGAGACTTATGGATGTAATTTGCATTTTAAAACTTATGATAATAATATTATTATTAAATGGTAGAGTTATGTGGTTGTGAACAATTTTAACCATCACATCTCGTCGATTCCGCCGTTAAGGTTGGGGTGTGACCGATTAGTATCAGAGCCCATGACTATAGGGATTTAGGTTATTAGAAATGGTGACCTAGACTATAGTTTATGCATGAACCTCATAAGAAAAATCTTTATATTCTTGTAAACATATATTGTTGCATGCTACATGATGCTATCTAATTAGGGATGTCTTTTAATATGCAATTTGACGCCTTTAGTTAGGTTTGCCTTATAATTGATAAACTTGGTTGCTTTGTCTCCCCTAAACTTATTCTTAATTCTTTATTCTTCCTGACGAATGAAATTTCCTAAACTTATCTCGACGACACGTAGGATCGTATGCATTATATCAAAGGTTTAAATCGTTAGACTTTATGTCTAATCTATGAAAATCTCATCAAGGTTTTGATTCCATGAACCTAAGAAATATTATGTGACACATAGACAACTGTATTTTGGATTTCCTGGCAAAAAGCCTTCGGGCTAAGGTAAGCATTTCCCAAAAATCCTACAGGACTAGTCATGCTTACCTGGGGATTTCTGGGATGAGTGATAAACTATGGTCAACATACACAAGTTTCTAAGGCGAATGGGTCAACTTATCTTGACATGTCAATGTTTCTAAATGGTAATGCGTTACCAAATGGAATCATTCCGTGTGTGTTTTACAAGTCTTGGATAATCCTTGTTTGATTTATTATCCTTTTATCTCCAAATTCTTATGACTAACTTATTTTGTATCCAGCATCTCTTATCACCATGGAAAGCGTGGTGATGCGGTGTGAAAGTATATATATTTTTTATAAAGAATTTTCGCACAGATTCAGTTTTAAATGGTTGTTATTACTACTAACTACACACACAAGAGGCAAGTGCACCTATCGTGAGGTAATATAGTGATGGTAAGAACCGAGTATCAATCCGTGGACACACTAAGACTACTCAACAATCCTTGTAATTGACTATCAATTTTTGTTTAAGAGAATGATGAATTGCATTGATATAAATTAGGGTTTTAAAATAACAATAAAAATAAGAATAAAGTAAAACAAGTTGAAACTTTTGGATTTAGAATCAAGGGATAAAGGCTATCATCCTAACTTGGAT
>BJCO01364708.1:0-12632 GCA_018326465.1 Flaveria floridana
GCAACTTATTTAGAAAACCCATTTTCTAAATTGGTGTAAATATTTAATTGCATGATCATATCATCAATTAAATATTAATTGGTGTTTGCTAAGCTTGTTATTGGGTATAACCCGACTTGGATCATAACGTACTAACCACATCAATATTCTAAGTGTCTTGGGCACATAGAATCCTTCACTCCCTATCGTATTTTGTTCTGTGTTTCTTAGTATGCGCATGCTTCTTATTATGTTGATTACTTTTTGCAGGTATGGGGCTTTTTGACCGTATGAAGTTGTCTGCCAAGGAGGATGTTTCTGAGTAAGCTAAAGTTCTGCCCGAGGGTTCCCGACTGGAGACCACGACTGATTATGTGGTCCAGCCGGGGAAATCTTTACCTCCTCTTCCTCGTAAGCGCAAAGGTGACAACGATCCTGCATACTTGGGTGGTCCATCCAAAGTAGTCCGCCGGAAGGGGTTGGGTGGACCCGGACTGAAACCGGGGGGGATATCCCCTGGCACTGCCTCGGGCGCGGCTTTCGAGGGGGATCCTCAGCCGCAGCTGGGGCTGATATGGATGAGTCATCTGCTGAGGACACCGACTATTCTTTATCTGATTCGAGTGGGTTAGTCGACTGATGATCATGGTGATTCTGCGAAAGGGAAAGTTGCTACTTCTGCTGAGGATATGAGCCTGGACATGGGTGAATAGTTCGTTCCTGATTGGGATTTGATGAATGGTTTGGTGTTTCGGACACCGGAATCATGTCGGGAGTTTATGTTTTCTTCTCGTACCCCGGCTGAGTTTTACCATGGGGAGAGTTTGAAGAACAGGGAGTTGTCAAATGCCGGTTGTTCTGCTATTGTGAATGGGCTTTTCTCATTCATTGAGATTCATGGACGCTGGGTCGAGGGTATTAGGGAGATCCGAAACTTCAAGAAACAAGTGTCCAAGCTGGAGGGCGAGAATGCTTTTCTCAAAGCTCGTTGTGACTCTGCTGATGCTAGCAAGGAAAAACTTACACATGATCTTGGTGGCGTTCGTGAGGAGCTTTGCATTCAGTAAGTGGCTGTGAAACGTCTTTCTTCTGAACTAGGAGAGAACAAAAGAACTGCAAAACACCGTATATCAGCGCTTGAGCAGCAGGTCGCACGAGTTTTGGCTGAGAGGAAATGGCTTATCTAGGATGGTACGGGTTTGGCTTTTAACAAGATCCGTGACGGCAATGAGTGTCTTGACCTTCTTGTTATCATTAACAGCCTTTCTGACAAAGTGGGTTACAACGCCGGCCTATCAGATGGTGTTCTCCTTGCTGCTGAGGGTAAGAGACCTGAGGATGCCCCGAACTTTGACAGGAGTGCTCTCAAGAAGCTTCGGGTTGAGTCTGATCATTTTGACCATGCTGTCTTTCCTATGGCTGAGACGATTACTGCCATGTGTGATGCTGATCTTAAGGAGATAAAGGCTTTCTTGGCTCCCCTAGGTCCGGCTCCGGCTCCGGGTTCAGCTCCGGCTCCGGGCCCTGCTGGTGTTTAGATGGTTTACCTGTATTTTCTTTTCATGTTGATGTAATGTTTCCAGACTTGTATTCTGACTTTTGTAATATATTTTGTGGTTGACACTTGGTTTTGTTAACTGTGCCTCACTTGTACGTTTACATTTGCGAATGACATTTGGTTTCATCATGCGTGTTTTTGTCGAGATTCGGTTTGACAAGTTTATATTGTGGCCTGGACAAAATGGCCAGACCTTCGCATAGCCTCCCCCCCTTTTCTGGCCGCGGCTAGATGGTTCCTGGGCCGCGGCTGGGGTATGTTCGGGGCTCCGCAGCCGCGGCTTGCATGGGGCTCCCCCCTTGGCCGCGGCCTAGCTTGAATTTTTGAATTTTGGCCGCTTTTAATGTTTGGCGCGACTTGTGGTGACCGAGATGGCTATAGAGACGCCGCAAACGACACGTATTGGTTGTAGTCGTGGTGCCGCGGCTAGGTCATAGTTCCCTCCCTGGCCGCGGCTTAGTGGTTGTAACGCCTGTAATGGCGTGGCTTAGTTGTGGTTGTGACTTAGCCTTTTATTGTGATGTCTTACTTATTTGTTTACACCGTTTATGCCCTTTGTTGGCTATACATATGTTGGATGTGATCCATCATGGGCTGCGACTATTGTCATTGGTTTCAGCCGTGGTTGACAAGTATGTTTATAACCTGAAGGATTTATTCGGAGTCATTTTTCTAACACTTGCCATTTCTCATACACTGAGAGTTCGTAACTCGGGTGACATTAGTTGTTTGTCATAACGTGGTTATACTTTTAACAACATATTTGGTTTTTCTCTATAATTTGGTTGCGAATACTGGTATTTACCATTAATGGTTAGGAACGAGCTAAAGTCATGTACTTGGACATAATCTCCCATGGTTTCGTCTGTTTGTTTTGGTTTTACTTGCCAAATTGTTCAGCCGTTTGTTACGTTGCCCGTTGGCTTTGTTAAACAGCCATCATTCTACTTCACTTCTGGTTTCTATTCATATGGTTACTTGGTTTCATGAGATTAAGTGCTACAAAAGAAAATGTTATAACTGCTGGTGCTCGTGTGCACCTTCTTTTCGGGAAAAATGAGTTACAACATTCCTAACTGTCACTTGGTTACATGTAGTATCGTCAGAGCTGAGCCCCATTCCATGTTCGCGGTATAACTGTACCATCCAACTTCCCTATCTTGTATGCTCCATTTCCTCCGACCTTGATTATTTGATAAGGGCCTTCCTAGCGGGGTCCGAGCTTTCCTTGACTTTCGACTCGACTTGCCTCATTGTCCCTGAGGACATAGTCCCCTAGCCTGAATGACTGCTTCTTTACTCTGGAGTTGTAGTATCTTTCCACATCTTTCTTGTGCGTCGCTTCCCGGATTGCTGCTATCATTCTTCGCTCTTCTAGCAGGTCCAGGTTCAAGTGAAGTTCTGACTCGTTGTTTGCTTCTGAGGCTTGTAACAAGCGAGTGGAAGGCATTCTGATTTCAGCAGGTATCATGGCTTCGGACCCGTAAGTCAAGCTGAACGGGGTCTCGCCATGACTGGTTTTTGGCATCGTCCTATGAGCCCAAAGGATGTTTGGTAACTCGTCCAACCAATTCTTGCCTTCCACACCCAAACGTGTTTTGATTCCCTTCATAATGCTCCTGTTTACGCTTTCCACTTGGCCATTACCCTGGGGATGAGCTACTGAAGTGAATATTTGTTTGATCTTCAAGTCCTCACACCACGCCTTGAAAGGGTTTTCAGCAAACTGTCTCCCGTTATCTGTCACAATAAACAGAGGTAACCCGAAACGACATACAATATCTGTCCATACAATTTTTTTGACGTGTTGTCCCGTGATTGATGCCAATGCCTTGGCTTCTACCCATTTTGTGAAATAATCAACTGCTACCAGCAGAAACTTTACCTTCCCTGTAGCTTCCGGGAATGGACCGACAATGTCCATTGCCCACTTTTGGAAAGGCCACGCCGCGCTAACTGGGATCATGTTGTTTTTTGGCCGGTGGTATGTTGGGGCGTGCCTCTAGCAGCTTTCAAACCTTTGTATTTCCAAAATGGCACTTCTATGCATGCCCCGCCAATAATACCCTGCCCCTATTGCCTTGGCCACTACCATCCTTGGGCCTGCGTGAATCCCACATATGCCTTCATGGATTTCCCTTACAATGTAATTGGCTTCATCTGGCGTGAGGCAGCGCAGAAGCGGTCCCATGTATGATTTACGGTATAAGATCCCTTGGTGAAGTTCATAATGCAACGACCTTGCTTGAATGGCACGCGCTTCTCCTCTATCCTCTGGCAAGCACCCACTCTCTAGGAACTTGAGTATTGGGCTCATCCAGCACTCTTCCACCCTGTCTTCTATAGAAGCCACCATGTCTTCTTCGATTGATGGTGTTTGTAATATCTCGACCTTGACCTCCTTAGCTAAGTGGCTGAAAGTGACTGAAGCCAACTTACTAAGGGTGTCCGCCTTCTTGTTCTTACTTCGCGGAATGTGCCACACATCGCACTTCCTGAAGTTGCTGATTAGTGTCTTTGCTTTCTCCAAGTACAATTTCATTGCTTATTCCTTTGCTTCGTAAGATCCGTTGATCTGATTCGCCACAAGCAATGAGTCGGTATGGGCGCGAAGGTTTTGAATACCCATCTGCTTAGCTATCCTCAGACCTGACAATAAAGCTTCATACTCTTCTTTATTGTTAGAGCTTTTGAAAGCTAGCCTGAGAGCATAAGTCACTTCCTCTTGATTTGGCCCAACCAATATCATACCTGCACCTGAGCCTTCATCATTGGATGTCCCGTCTGTATGCAAGCACCACTCTTCATCCTCTTGTACCGTAACCTTTTCTTTGCCGCCACGAATCTCTGCTTCTGGTGGTATCTCTGTCAGAAAGTCGGCCACGACTTGACCCCGTATTGCCACCCTCGGCTTGTATTCTATCTCAAAGGCCCCGAGCTTGATTGCCCATTTTGCCAATCTCCCCGATATCTCTAGCCTCCTTAGTATCTGCTGGATGGGTTGGCTATCCAGACTTCGATTACATAGGCCTGGAAATACCTTCGCAACCTTCTGGAAGCATGTACCAGTGAAAGATTCAGCTTCTCCATTGGCGAATACCTGGTCTCCGGGTCCTTGAGTGCTCTGCTAACAAAATAAATTGGGGTCTGCTCTCCATCCTTGTTCATCATCAGCACCGCACTCACGACTTCTTTTCCTGCAGACAAATACATAACTAGTTGATCCTTTGGAAAAGGGGCAACTAGCGTGGGTAAGTTACTCAAATACATTTTCATTTGCTGAAAAGCTTTCTCCGCCTCACTCGTCCATACAAAATTCTTCTTGTTCAGACAGTTACGCAAAGTGGTCATGAATAGCAGCGCCCGTTCAGCGTGCTTTGACAAGAATCTGTTCAGGGCCACCAGCCGCCCATTGAGTGTCTAAACATCCTTGACTGACCTGGGTGATGGCATGTTGAGGACAGCTGCTACTTTCTTAGGGTTAGCCTCCAATCCTTTCTTTGTTACAATTACTCCAAAGAACTTTCCTTCCTCTACACCAAATGAGCACTTCTTTGGGTTCAGTTTCATGTTGATGGTTTTCAATGTTTGGAATGTTTCAGCGATATCTGCGAGCAATGCTTCTTCGTCACGACTCTTTATCACCACGTTATCGACGTAGATCTCGATATTTCTACCCATCTGGGGTGAAAAAGTGTCGTCCATCAAACGCCAGTATGTTGCCCCCGCATTCTTCAGCCCAAACGGCATTTTCGTAAAATAGAAAATGCCGATGTCCGTGTAGAAGGCAGTTTTGTCCTCGTCTTCAGGTGCCATATGTACTTGGTGATATCCTTTGTAAGCATCCAAGAAACACTTCAAGGGAAAGCTTGCCAGGTAGTCAACCTTCAAGTCGATATCTGGGAGTGGATAGCAATCCTTGGGGCATGCATTGTTTAAATCCTTGAAATCGATGCACATCCTCCATGTGCCATCACTCTTTTTGACCACGACGGGGTTGGCTACCCAGGTTTGATACTGTACCTCCCTGACAATGCCTGCTTCCACCAGCTTCTTAACCTCTTCTATCACGGCTTGGCTCCGTTCGGAACCCATGTGTCAGTGCTTCTAGGCCACCGGTTCCTTTGACAGCCGTGTATTCAACATGTGTTCTGCTGTGCCTCGGGGGACGCCTTTCATGTCGGAGGGCTGCCACGCAAAAATATCCAAGTTATGTAATAGCAGATGACGGAGTCGTTCCTTGGTGGCATCTCCCAATTGCCCTCCGATAGTAATTTTTTGGTCTGGAAAGAGAGGGTTGACCACCCACTTCTCCAACACGGGGCACATGGGTTCGTCTTCCCTAGCCGATGCCCATGGGGTGATTGCCTTCACATCTTTACATTCCTTGCTGGAGTATATGGTGACCACACCAGTCGGAGTGGGGAACTTGATTGCAGCGTGTACTGTTGATATGACCGCTCCCAACATGCACAGACCCGGTCTTCCGAGTAGGATGTTGTGGGATGAGTCTGACCGCACAACCAGGAAAGTCATGATAACTTCTCGCCATCCCACGCTGTTGCCTATTGCGACAGGCAGTTGTATCTGAACCAAGCTTTGCACGACCTCTCCAGCAAAACTAGTGAGCTGGTGAGTTCTGGTGTCCAGATTCCTTCTTACTTCCTCATCAAGCTGCAAAAAACAGTGTTCGTACATAATTTCCGAACTACTTCCACTATCTACATATATCCTGTGTACCTGATGTCCTGCAATAATTGCTGAAATCGTCAGAGGGCCGTTGGCAAAGCTTCCGCCATGTATTGGAGGGAACGAAATTTCCTGCGCCATCCAGGGCTCCATATGGTCGGAGTGGCGCTTAACATTGCAGCTTGCAACCCTTGTCATGAAGATCTCCTTCCGCTTATCTCCTGTCTGTGGTGTTTTCTTCAGCTCCCTCAGAAGATGGGCCAGCTTCCCAGTTTTTATTGCCAGTTCGATTTGTCGTTTTAATGAGAAGCAGTCGTCTGTCATGTACCCATTCTCCTTATGGAACTCGCAATATTTGCTTGCGTCCCTCTTCACTCCAAGCTTCAGCGGAGCCGGCTTGGTGAGGTTGACATTCTCTGTGGCAAGGATCTCGCTTGTGGTTTTGGTTAGTGGTGGAAGTGTCACATTAGGGCCTTGTGGGTTTCTGGTTGGAGTTGTGAAACGAGATTGGAAAGGAGGGCTTCGCTGAGTGTACCGTGGTTGGAACTGTGGTTTTTCCCATGACCTCGAGCTTCCTGGCCTTTTATGCTGCTCCCACGTGGATGGCATGAGTTTCTTTGGAGTTCTATCTTTCAGTTGCTCGCAGGCCTTCTTTCCTCTAACGAACGCTTTCGCCCTCTCCAGCATTTCGTCCACCGTCTTCGAGAGGTGCTCATGGAACCTTTCTACCAGCTGATCGTTCCTCACTCCGTGAATGAACGCTGAAATTTGAATTGTTTCCCCAGCTCCTCTGACCTGCATACTTTCTTTTGAGTATCTAGTGATAAAATTCTCGATGGACTCGCCATCTCCCCTCTTGATGTTGTGTAGCTCTGTCGGGTCCTTGGCAGATAACCTTTGCTGGCTGAAGTTTCTTAAGAAGTCTTCTTTTAATTCCTCAAAGCTACCTATCCCTCCGACTAGGATGCTGTTAAACCACACTCTTGCAGCACCTGTTAAGGTTTGGGCAAACACGTGGCACCACACAGGGATTAACCACTGTTCCACTTCAGCTGTACCTATGAAAATCGCCAGGTGGTCATCGGGATCTCCTAAACCGTTGTACTTGCCTACATTGGACGGCATTTTCAGTTTCGGAGGAAAGGTGAATTCTGCTATTCTAGGTGTGAACTTGGACTTGGCCCGTGCGGTCGAGGGGCGATACGGTTTACTGAAATCATCGTCTTCTGTAGGTTTTCCACCTGCCTTGGCTGCACCTTGCTTCATCTTTGTTTTATCTTCGACATTCTTCAACGCATCACCTTGATCGCCTTTCTCCTCCTCCCGGTTCTTTGGAACCGTCTTTCTCTTTCTTCCTACTCCAACATGGAGAGGATTTGCTCCCGGTTCTTGCTAATAAAAGTCTGGGGTGATGACATTGTTGTCATCATTATTTCCCCCCGGGGTGGTACCTAGTGCTGAGGTGGTAGTGTGTGGGTTTTCATCAGTGTTGGTGTTGTTATGGTGAGGGGTTCCTTGACCTGAATCCATGGTGGTTGGCTTTTGGTTCGAGTGGTCCCACGGATGGCACCAAATGTTGCTACACAAATCCTAATCAAGAGATTAAGGTTCGGTAACAGTGCAAGGGTGGAGTTATTACCAAAGGTTAAGTCTGTGATTCAGGACTTGGAACTTTGACTTGGGAGGGTATAGGCTGTTCAGCTGTGACTGAGCCTAGGCTTGGATTAGCAAAGATGCCTGCACAACAAAGACAACACCATGAGCCTCGCCACGGGCAGAAGGGATTTCTCCCCGTGACCACACTCTGGCGTGAGAATAAGTATATCTCCTAAGAGAGTTTAACAAGATAGATTGAAGTGAGAGTGTTGAGAGTAATATGAGATCCCCTTTACCTGTTGAGTGAAGGGAGTATTTATAGTGTTTGTGAGCTGAGGCAAGATGCAACTCGATTCTATTATTGGTAACCTGCAGTCAAGGAACTGGGTCTGAGATCCTTGAGTCAGAGGGTTCTACACCTTTTTGATACAAAGGGTTTCTGACTAGGAATTAATGTTATTTGTCTTTGTAGTTGACTTTGGGAGTTTGTGGGCTATTCTAGCATTCTACCTGAGTCAGGTATTTGGCCTAGAGTTCTTTGTTGTTATATGACCATTACTTATTCCTTATCAACCAATGACAGGCTTCCTCTGGTGCTCTCTTGCCTACCGTTATCTTATTCTCGCTAATAGTTTCTAAGTGTTTGTGAAAGCATTGCCATGATTTGGGATAAGGATGTGCCTGGCCGCGGCCTTCTTTGGGTTTCGTTCGTCAGCCGCGGCCCAGCTGGGTGCGAGTTGTGGCAGCCGCGACCTTATAGGTCCTCAGTTGCGGCCTTATGGGCCTTCCGTATGTCAGCCGCGGCCTTATGGCCTTTCGTATGCCAGTCGCGGCCTTATGGCCTTTTGTATGTCAACCGCGGCCTTATGGCCTTTCGTATGCCAGTCGCGGCCTTATGGCCTTTTGTATGTCAGTCGCGGCCTTATGACCTTTTGTATGCCAGCCGCGGCTTTGCCTTATTCAGGCATGTAGCCGTGGTTTTTACTTGCATGTGACTCTTGCTTTGGTGTTATCCGGGATTATACCTCTTCAGTGTGTGTATTTTATACTGTTTATGGTATTTAAAACTTTAAGTTATCTCTATTATAAACACATATTTTAGTTAGAGTATCGTGGTTATGATTTCATTCATATATGGGTCATGGTATATTTATTTTTTTAATATAAATATATTTGAGTTGGTGGTTGTTTTGGTGCAAAAAGTTACATTTTTTAAATAATTAATGTAGGTACTTTGTAACTTTGTTTCAAAAAAATTATGGATAAATGAAACAAAGATAAAACTGAAATTTATCATTTCATAGTTTTTGTATTTTTTTACCTAGACTGCAACTATCGCATATTAAATTTTATGTTCAGTATTGTGAAATAAAGTAGCACCACTACGGGAAAAAAGGTAAATATTTCATACTGTTTGTATTTATTTTTAAGTGAAGCTTAAGATTTGAACATGTATGTTTACTGGCTTACGTTTGTTTCTGGCTGGTTGTTAGGTTAAAATCGATGGACAATAGTTTCAGGCAATAAAGGTGAAGCAGCAGTTATACCATTTTTAAAATTTATGATTAAAAAGTTCCTTGTAATTTAAAGGCGGACTTTTTTTTATAAACTGAACATTCATGTTGATGTATTTGGTAGCTTTTTATTTTTGATGTATTTGGTAGCTTTTTATTTTTGATGTATTTGGTAGCTTTTTATTTTTGATGTATTTGGTAGCTTTTTAGTGGTGTACAAGTCAGTTTCTATATTTGTTTACATAGGCCCATTTATATTGCCATTTGTAAACTTAATTGTATTTTAAAACTGTGTCGTATATTAGTTTTTAGGTTTTCCTGGTTGTGAAATTTGGTTTTTATATTTGTTTACACAGACACCTTTAAAAAGAAAAAAAACAATAATACAGTTGCTTTAATATTTTTGAAACAACATTTAACTAAAAGTTACAGCTATAAAAAGATATTTTTATTAACGGTATTCCTTATTTTAAGTGAACAAATGTTAAAAACATGAGAAAATTTTATTTTTTTAGATATACAAGGGTCTAAGTAGTAATGGGTTTAAAGTTTCACTTTTTTAGTATGTTTGAATGACACAAACACCTTTATAAAAATGATTTTTGGGTTGTACTTTATGCTTAGGGAAGAGGGGGCGTTCGCGGGTACACTCTCGGGTAGGCGGGTACGCGCTCGACGTCACCCTTGCGGGTACTTGATTCCAGGTTATAGTCGCGCGAGGTGAAGCCGAAGATGCAACGGCTATATAGTCGTTATTGTACCGTCGGGGGGAGGGCTCATTAAAAAATTACCCTATAAATACTCACACACACTATTATCTACACAAACACACATATATTTACACAAAAAGGTCCCCCCGCTCGCCGGGCGTTAATTTAAATTTAAACGAGCAAATCTCGGCTTAAGATTCAATGAAAGAAGAAAAATATAAAGAGTTGGTCGAGTACAAAAAACAACAATGCCAAAAAAGTATCGCATTGTTAGATGAACAACACCAGACGATAAGAGAGCGGCGGATGGAACGGAACTTAAAAACGTATATTGAACCGCATGATCACATCACCCGTCCAATGTTGCAAATAGTATTGGACCGGAAACGAAAAATAGCCGAGAAATATAATTGGTCTTTTGATTTTTAGTTTTTATTTTTTTAGGATTTTTTATTGTATTTGTTTTCTTTTTTTTATTATTAGAATTATTGTAATTTTTATTTTCTAATAAAAGTTCATTTTTTTTGAATTATTTTAAACTAAAAATTAAAGTTTCAAGGTAGTCCAAAGTTGTATTTTCAGCTTTTTGAGGGTTTCAGAGTAGTTTAGGGTACTTATGATTTATCAGTGTGTGATTGGTGAATTCCAGTGTAGTCCAGGGTAGTGCCCTCTCCTCCCTTATATATTACGAATCTCTTAACTTTAGCCGGAATCTTTCATTCGTACATTGTAATATAGTTTAGATTATATATTATAACAATTACCATCAATTTATAAAACGTTAGCTAATATATGGCGTCATATATACCTTAGAACATACTCTTTGGAAAGTTCACAATAATTTCAAATCACAACAAACCACCAGCATACATGTAAATGCTTCAATCATATATAAAATAAACTAGATTAATCTTCGTGTGCTACAGGATTAAATAAATAAAATATTAAATAATTAGTAATAAAAATTAATGCATTATAAAATCATATTTTAAGATAAAATATGATTATAATTACATATAAATAGCTACTTTAAGTAAACAAACAATGATGCACTTTTCTTAAAATTTTGTTTTGTAAAATAACTATGATTTTTAAATATTTTAGTTTAAGAAAAATGAATTAAAAAAATAGGTCGTTGTATTCTAGTATTTTATAAAATTATTGTTTTTAAAAAAGTGTATTTTTAACAAAAATATGGGTTTTTAATTTATTAATTTATATATTTTATAATTTGAAAATGGTGTGAGTAATATTATTAGTATTCAATATTATTATTAATAATATAGAGAAATGAGAAAATTAGTATAATAAGTTTTACAATCGTGTCACGTTCATTTTAGTTTTTTTAGATAGATAGATAGATAGATAAATAGACGATGGGCTAAAAACCGATTGATTAAATGGATTATAATTAGTAATAAACACGAATAGTTACAGTATAATATTTTAATATAAAATATAATTAAAATTATACATACGTAATAGTTGAAGAAATAAAATAATTATACCATTTTAAACCCTTTTTATATTATTTTTATATAAATTCCGTTTTTTAAAAACTTTGGTTTGTAACTATTATGGTTGTTTTTTTTTTAAAATTACCTTTTTATAATTAAAAAACGATTTAAAATATTTTGTTTAAAAATGTTTACTGTTTTAGAAAATTTCACATTATATAAATTTTTTATTGTTTTACTATTTCAGTTTTAAGCAAAAGATGTGATTTTTTAATTTCTTTAGTAAATCTATTTTTAAAAAAGATATTTTGATTTTAGAAAAATATAGATAAGAGAAAGAAATGTAGCAATTAATAAAATTTATTTTTAATAAGACATAGAAATTTGTATGAGTGTTTGAATTAGTACAATCTTCTTTTGGAGGAAAAATTAATATGTAGATGTCTAGAAGAAGGATAAATAAAAAAATACATGGGTTAAGAGAAAAAAAAACTTAGTGTTATAGATTTAAGAGTAAATTACGCTTTTCATCCCTGTGGTTTGGTGGTTATAACGCTTTTCATCCAATAATTTAAAAACGTCCGATTTAACCATTGTGGTTTAAATTCTGTCACAATCAGATCCACTTTTGTAACGCCGTCCACTGTGGCCGTTAGTCAACCCACATGTGCCCCTCACGTGAGGGGTATTTTAGTCTTTTTATGTCAACTATCTTTTATGTCAACTATCTTACTCCCTTCCATATAACCCTTCCACCTTTTGATATTTTTGAACTTTCATCACCTGCTTTCTTTTACTTCACCAAAAACACCAACGATCGACCTTTCATCATCCAAAACTGAAATAGATAGTACAAAATTTTCAAAGATCAAGTTTCAAGCTTCAACCATTGAATATTGCAATCGTTTGATGCAATGGTGCTCACGCTTTGGTATGTTCATTCTAAAGGTGAGCATATTAATCCCTATGAACTCTATGATGAGTGTTAAGTTTCACATTTTAGTTATTTTAGTAGCCATTGTAGTTTATATGTCTTGTTTTTAATATTTGTGATTTTATATTTAGGTGGAAACCCTAGTTTGTTCACACTGAAGTTTCATCATGGAGGGAAATTCACCAAAGCCCCTGG
>BJCO01364710.1:0-11578 GCA_018326465.1 Flaveria floridana
AGAACCCTCGCCGCCGCTGAACGCCGACCCCCCAGAATCGGAGGGGTGTTGCTTTTTCTGTTGTTTCATCGAGTCTAAAACCACCTTACGAAATTCCCCCAATTCACCACGTTCAATCTCCAAGGACTTTAAGGTGGATTTAATATCGGAAACATCCGATTGAAGCTGCTTAATCAGATCATCCTGAGTATCCAAACGGGAATTTGTTCTCGTTTCCATGAAGAAAAACAGAACAGAATCACAGCAGGTCGTGGGCAGGTCGGACCAATGATAAGTAATTGAAATGGAATAAGAACTGGAATTCACTAGAAATGGAGTTACAAGAAGAAGAGAATTGACAATGGTGAAATGAAGAACAAAAAAGGGTTTCCAAGGACAATCCCTCTCTCTCTACCCTAAAGTAGTAGCCTATAACCACCCACAATTAATATCATACGTGCTCACACCTTATTCCTACTACATATACTCTTCTAATTACAATTCACTCCTAGCCACTTTCTATATTTCCCTTTCTTCCCCTTCGAGAATACACCTGTAGTATTTTAGGACTTGTATTGTTGTTGTAGCTCATAGGAACCTCATCATTTTATCTAAACAGGAAAATGAATTTCTTCATGAGGTGTTTAACTTCACACCAAAGAAAAACATCGCCTCCAGTGGGTATCGCATATCTGGAACTGAGAAGGTATTGCATACTGAATTACAACCTTATTTTCAAGAATATTTGTTTATATAGTTTATAACTTTATATTACTGCATTCCTTCAGGGTGTTATTGAATATGCAACTTACATTAGATTAGAAGCTTTATAATTTATATCATCATGGATTTTTTTTTGTTTCTTTAAGAAACATTAATAATTACAATCAAAATAAAAAGAAAAAAACTATATCTTTAACTTTGGTAATATATTGATAAAATCCATATCAAACTTGTAACTGAAGAATATTTGGGTTGGGTTGGATTGGGTTGTCAACTTTTGGTCCATAAAATTTAACCATCTTGTTATTATTGGGAAGTATGTTAGATACTTGATTGACAGTCGAAACACCTTCATCATAAAATGAATCTTCTTAGTTTTTGCATATCCAGTTCTTAAAATAAACCTTGTTCTCCCCGTACAGAGGATGTACAAGTCTCCAAATTCGGCTCTTAATAAAGCAAGGACGCAGTATCTGAATAAGCAACGAATGTTGTCACAGGCAAGTCTTCCCAGATCATATTAAGAATCAATTTTCTACGATTCAAATTTAAACTTAAAATATATATCATTTAGATATCTGAACTGCTATATACTTTTAGAAGTGACACTTGAACATCAAAAGTTTTTACGAGACAAGTTTTTTTACATTATATATAACCATTTTATTTTACTGTTTGATAATTGTCTTTGTCAATATAAATATAGTTTCATTTCATCCTTGCTGGTATTTCTGCAACCAGGATAGGAATGCGGGTCATTATGCTTCAGGATTTGATGAATAGCGAGTAGCTGCAGCGTGCTGCTACAGACCTGGAACCTTATTTTATCCAAAGATTATTTATGAATGAAAGCTTAGAGTTCTGTGAGTGGTAGATCCAGTGATACACTGATCAACAATATACTGATAAAAGAGTTGGTTAAAAGTATTTTATGCAAAACCCAAGGCTTCAATTGTATTAAAATGTTGAGGGCAACTAGTGGTGATTATGACACCAGTATGGTAGGTAGTAAATGGATTGAATATGTATTGTTTGTAACAATGCTAAGCTTTGGTATTTATGAACGCATTCGGATTAACCGTGGCATTGTGATTATGTGTGCATTAGCAATATTTAAAATATATGATGGGGTACCGGTCAAGAGCGGGGATCTGCCACGAGCGAACAAACCGAAGCCGCGGCCACTTCAGGCCAGCGGGCGAAAGGGCGACCGAGCCTAAGTCGCAGCCACTTCAGGCCAGTGGGCGAAAGGGGCGGCCAAAGCCGAAGCCGCGGCTACTTCAGACGAAGGCGCAGAAGCCAAACCCAAGCCACAGCCACGACAAGGTGGCATGCGAAGGCACAGAAGCCGCGGCCGAGGAAGGGGGGGGGGCAAGAAACCCAAGCCGCGACCGACACACACATATTCGAATAAAACGCTAAGTAAACACAAGAATAAAAACAATGTCAAGGCACAACCTACAAAGAGTCCAGGCATTGGCTAATAGGGAATGAAATCAGAACATAATAACAACAAAATACATAGGACAAACCTGAGTTAAAAACGAGACAAAAGACAAAGTCAACTATTGTGACAAAATGCATTTATGTTAAGTCAGAAACCCTTTACACGGAAACAAAGGGAGATTTCAGTCCAAGAAAGATCCGTCCTGGAATCCTCACTCTGACTTACTCGAAATAGCATCAGGGTTCACCACCACATCAATATAAATAGCATGACACATTTCAAAGGAAACTATCGAATTCAATCACAAAAACTAACACAAGTCCTGGTGATCACATCTAAGCACTGCTCCTCGAGTCTTAAACACTGTGTTAAGATTCGTGTAGCAACATTTGGCGCCATCCGTGGGACCCCTGGATCAATCACCATGGACCGAAACCAAACAACCCCTTACCATGACAACACCAAAAATAGCCCAAACCCAAAAGCAACCCCTCCTGTCCTGGGAGCCACCAACATCAACTCGGGAGAAGGCAATGCACATAGCATCGTTATTACTCCGGAGTTCCTCAACGACAACCGAGCGTAGATTCTGTCGTTACTACAACAAGAAGAAAAGGAGAAACGGTTGAAGGGGGTTCAGACCCGGCTGGAATACGAGGAAACCCCAGAAGCGGAATTTGAGAAAGGAATGAAGGATAGTGGAAGCCCAAGGGTGATCAGGGAGAAAAAAGATAAAAGCGGTGGCATAACAAAGTTTGGATAAGGTCTCGCAAAAGATAGATTACGAAGACGATTTCAGCAAGCCATATCGCCCCTCCACGACAAAGAATCGATCCAAGTTCATCCCGAAGATAGCAGAGTTCGCTTTTCCTACTAAACTCAGTATGCCATCCAACGTGGCGAAGTACAACGGACTGGGAGCCCCGGAGGATCACCTAGCAATTTTTGTAGGCACAGCAGAAGTTGAACAATGGTCGGTGCCGGTATGGTGTCACATGTTCACCCAAACACTCACGGGTGCTGCCAGGGTTTGGTTTGACAGCCTTCCAACGGGAGGGATAAGAAGCTTTGAAGAACTGGAGAGTAGTTTTTTAAGGAACTTCAGTCAACAAAGGCTATCAGCAAAGGACCCAACAGAGTTACACAACATCAAGAGAGGAGAAGGGGAGCCAATAGAGAATTTCATTACCAGATTCTTGAAGGAAAGTATGCAAGTTCGCGGGGCAGATGAAACAATACGAATATCAGCTTTCATTCACGGAGTAAAAAATGATCAGTTGGTCGAGAGGTTTGACGAAAACCTTCCGAAAACGGTAGACGAAATGTTGGAACGAGCAAAGGCTTTTGTACGCGGAAAGAAAGCATGCAAACAGTTGCGAGAGAAGAGCCATAAGAAGCCGGTGCAACTTGCCTGGGATCCACAGAGAAGGCCCGGGGGACCCAAAATGTGGGAAAGACAGCGTCACCAGCCACGATCGGCTTTCGTACAGCCAAGCCCGTCTTTCCAACATCGTTTCATAGCACCGACCAGAGGCTCACTACATCCGCAAGTAACACTACCCCCCCTGACGAAAACGCCAAGCGAGATCCTCGCTACGGAGAATGTAAGCTTCGCCCGACCCACCCCACTAAAGTCGGGGGTGAAGAGAGACGCAAGCAAATACTGTGAATTCCATAGGGAGAGCGGACACATAACGGATGATTGTTTCTCGTTAAAAAGACAAATTGAGCTATCCCTCAAGACAGGAAAGTTGGCCCATCTCCTAAAGGAACTGAAGAAACCACCTCAGGCGGGGGAGAAGATGAAGGAAATATTCATGATACAATTTACAGGCCACAAAGGGAAACGATATTCGGACCACATGGAGCCCTGGATGGCTCAGGAGATCTCTTTTCCTCCAATTCACGGCGGAAGTTTTGCCAGCGGACCAGTCACAGTATCGGCGGTCATAGCAGGCCACCAAGTACACCGGGTGTATATAGATAGCGGCAGTAGCTCCGAGATCATGTATGAGCACTGTTTTTTACAGTTGGACGAGGAAGTCAGGAAAGGTCTCGACACCAAAACTCACATGTTGACAGGATTCACAGGAGAGGTGGTCCAACCATTAGGACAGATACAACTTCCAGTCGTTATCGGGAACCGCACAGGCTGGCGAGAGGTGGTGATGACCTTCCTAGTAGTGCGATCGGAGTCATCACACAATGTAATCCTGGGGAGACCCGGCCTATGTTCACTAGGGGCAGTGATATCTACAATCCATGCAGCGATCAAGTTCCTTACACCAACAGGAGTGGTCACCATCTATTCGAGGCGAGAATGCAAGGATGTAAGAGCTCTAGGGGCGAAGCACCTGAGCGCCCCTGAAGACTCTGTTTGCCCTACACAGGAAAAATGGGTGATCAACTAGCGATTCCGGAGCAAAAGGTTACGATAGGAGGACAGCTAGGGGGCGCGGCGAAGGACCGGTTGAGATGTCTGCTACAGAGCAACCTCGATGTGTTCGCATAGGAACCCTCCGACATGATGGGAGTCCCACGTAACATCACAGAGCATGAGTTACGAGCATACCGGTCAAAGGAACCAGTAGCCCAAAAGCGGAGGCATATGGGCGAGGAAAGAAGTCGCGCCGTGGTTGAAGAGGTAAGGAAACTACTACATGCAGGAATAATCAGGGAGGTACGCTATCAAACCTGGGTTGCAAACCCAATGATGGTGAAAAAAGGAGACGGAACGTGGAGGATGTGCATTGACTTCAAAGATCTGAACAACACCTGCCCCAAGGATTGCTACCCCTTTTCGGAGATAGATTTAAAAGTTGACTCGCTGGCCTCCTACCCTCTGAAATGTTTCTTGGATGCGTACAAAGGCTACCACCAGGTACAAATGGCCCAAGGTGATGAAGACAAGACCGCATTTTATACTGACGTGAGTATTTTTTGCTTCACAAAAATGTCGTTCGGATTAAAAAATGACGGGTCCACTTACTAACGTTTGATGGACGGTGCCTTCAAATCCCAAATAGGAAAGAATCTGGAAGTGTATGTGGACGATATAGTGATCAAGAGCCGCAGCGAGGAACGCCTACTGGAGGACATAGCAGAGACCTTCGCCACGCTACGAAAGATAAACATGAAATTGGACCCGCAGAAATGTTCTTTCGGGGTAGAAGAAGGTAAGTTTTTAGGAGTGGTCGTGGCAAAAAAGGGTTTCGAAGCTAACCCTGAGAAGGTCGAGGCAGTGCTCAAAATGCCCTCACCTAAGTCAATCAAGGACGTGCAGACTCTGAATGGCCGCCTTGTAGCACTTAACATGTTCATGTACAAACATGCAGAACGTGCCCTACCATTCATGGCCGTATTGAAGAACTGCTTGGGGAAGAAGAACTTTGTATGGACGAAAGAAGCGGAAGATGCTTTCCAATAAATGAAGGTATACTTGAGCAGCTTGCCCACACTGGTAGCTCCTTTCCCGAACGAAAAGCTGATCATGTATCTGTCAGCCGGAACGGAGGCAGTAAGCGCTGTACTAATGACGGAGAGGGATGGACAACAGACACCGATATACTTCATCAGCAGAGCACTGAAAGATGCAGAAACCCGGTACTCACCAATGGAGAAGCTTGTATTGTCTCTAGTGCACGCATCCAGAAGACTACGTCGATACTTCCAGGCACACGTGATCGAAGTAAAAACGGGTCACCCGATACAGCAGATACTAAAGAAACCGGAAATATCAAGGCGACTGGCAAAGTGGGCTATTGAGCTGGGGGTCTTCGGAATCCAATACAAGCCCCGGGTAGCGATGAAGGGTCAAGCGGTCGTTGATTTCTTAGCTGAAATCCCGTTGGAAGAAGATATCAGATCCCACCCTGTGAACATTGGGCTGGAAGAAGGAGAGGAGTGGTGCCTGCATACCGACGACACGTCAAATGATGAAGGATTAGGGGCGGGCTTGATATTGGTTGGGCCCGAATGGGAAGAATTAACGTATGCTCTAGGGTTAGCCTTCAAGAGCTCCAACAACGAGGCGGAATACGAGGCACTGTTGGTAGGCCTCAGGTTGGCAAAGCAAATGAAGGTGAAAAGGTTACAAGCTCATGTTGACTCACTGCTAGTTGTGAATCAGATCAACGGATCCTACGAAGCAAAAGAGAGCGCGATGAAGTTATACCTGGATAAAGCAAGGAAGATGATGAGTGAATTTGAGAAGTGCGAAGTATCACATGTCCCGCGCAGCTAGAATAAGAAGGCAGACGCGCTAAGCAAGCTAGCATCTGTGAAATTCAATCATCTCGCCAGAGAAGTCCGGGTGGAGGTGCTGCAATCCCCGTCAGTAGAAGCAAAAGAGGTAGCCACTGCCATGGATAAGAAGGAAGCGTGTTGGATGGAACCAATAGTGGAATTCTTAAGAGACGGGAAGTTGCCTGAGAACAGAACGGAGGCAAGAACATTGCAAGCGAAGGCCCTACAATACGAACTGCAGCAAGGGACGCTTTACAGAAGATCTTATATGGGACCGCTACTGAGATGCTTGGCGTCGGATGAGGCCAATTACGTTATAATAGAAATACATGAAGGCATCTGCGGTATCCACGCAGGACCTAGGATGGTGGCGGCAAAGGCGATGGGGGCAGGATACTACTGGCCCGGAATGCATAGGAGCGCCGTTGTTGAGATCCAAAAATATGAAAGCTGTCAAAGACACGCCCCCATGAACTACCAACTGAAAAACGGCATGATCCCGGTTACAGCAGCATGGCCATTCCAAAAATGGGCCATGGACATAGTCGGGCCATTCCCAATGGCAGCAGGAAAGGTCAAGTTCCTCCTAGTAGCGGTGGATTATTTCACTAAGTGGGTGGAAGCAAAGGCCTTAAAAAACATCTCGGGCCAGCAGGTAAAGAAGTTTGCGTGGAAACACATAATATGTCGTTTCGGCCTGCCCTTATTTATTGTGACAGATAACGGAAGGCAGTTCGCGGATAACCCATTCAAGTCATGGTGCAAGGAGTTAATGATCACCCAAATTTTCACCTCGGTCTCCCATCCACAGGGCAATGGCCAGGTGGAGAGAGTTAACCGGAGCATTGAAGAGGGAATCAAGACGAGGCTGGGAAAAGAGGGAAAGAATTGGGTGAAAGAATTACCAAATGTCCTCTGGGGTCACCGAACAATTCCTAAGACGAGTCACAGGGAAACCCCATTCAGCTTGACATACGGTTCAGAAGCAATGATCCCTGCCGAGATCGGGATGCCAACAGCTCGAGTTATGCAAGCCCAAGAGACGGATAATGAGGCGGAATTGCGGCTCAACTTGGACTTACTAGAGGAACGAAGGATGATAGCAGCAATAAAAGAAGCAAGACACAAGGAGGTGGAACGTTATTACAACTCACGAGTCAAGAAACAAACGTTCAAGGAAGGAGATTATGTTCTAAGAAGCAACGAGGCAAGCCGGGTCGAAGAACAAGGGAAGCTAGGACCAAAGTGGGAAGGCCCATACAAGGTGATTGAAGCCGGAGGCAACGGTGCATACAAGATCGCTTACTTAGACGGCACAGTCATCCCAAGGACCTGGAACGGGGCACAGTTGCGTAGATGCTATATGTAATCCGTTAAAATCAAAATATTGTAACTCAATTTTGTTTAAAAAGGTGCAGGCGCGCACCAGAAGTTACATTCATCTGATTGACTAGCATGTTAAGTGTTTATGGCACACGATATGAACAAACGAAAAACTAAGCTTGGATCAATTAAGTGAGCAAGTAGCCAAGCTCAAATAGTATGAACAAGCAAGAAACCAAGCTTGAATTGATTAAGTGAGCAAGTAGCCAAGCTCAGATAATATGAACAAGCAAGAAACCAAGCTTGAATTGATTAAGTGAGCAAGTAGCCAAGCTCAGATAATATGAACAAGCAAGAAACCAAGCTTGAATTGATTAAGTGAGCAAGTAGCCAAGCTCAGATAATATGAACAAGCAAGAAACCAAGCTTGAATTGATTAAGTGAGCAAGTAGCCAAGCTCAGATAATATGAACAAGCAAGAAACCAAGCTTGAATTGATTAAGTGAGCAAGTAGCCAAGCTCAGATAATATGAACAAGCAAGAAACCAAGCTTGAATTGATTAAGTGAGCAAGTAGCCAAGCTCAGATAATATGAACAAGCAAGAAACCAAGCTTGAATTGATTAAGTGAGCAAGTAGCCAAGCTCAGATAATATGAACAAGCAAGAAACCAAGCTTGAATTGATTAAGTGAGCAAGTAGCCAAGCTCAGATAATATGAACAAACAAGAAACCAAGCTTAAATTGATTAAGTGAGCAAACAGTCAAGCTCGGATATTAGTAACAATAACCAAGCCTAGATAGGTTAAAAACAAGCAAACAACCAAACTTTGATAACAAGTTACAGTGAGAAGTAGCAAAACAGAAGCCGTAAGGCTCCCAGCCGCGGCTATAACAGGGCATTCACCCCCGCCCAAAAGGTCGAACCAAGCTAAGGAGGAGATAGTCTCGATCTTAGCAACGCAAATGATCCAAATACAATCTAGCCCTTAGTGTTTAATACATTCAGGTTGTCAACAGTCACTAAGAATAAAACAAAAGCATTAAAACAACAAAGGAGATACAAGACATTCAAAACATCAACAGTCATGGAACACATACTGAAATTAAAACATACAAAAGAAAACTAGTCCACTTTCCAATCCAACTAAACTTCAGGTTGCTCCACCGGGGGTTTGCCTTCGGGAGGTTTCTCACAAAGCAGAGCCTTCAAGTCATCCAACGGGGACGAGGCAAGGGCATCAATGCTCTTCGACATGGGAAATGTAGTCCTGTCAAACCGTTTAGAACGAGCTCGCAGCTCGGACAAAGCACCGCTTCGAAAGTTTATTGCATCCTCGGGTTTCTTACCTTCGGCAGCTAGCTGAATCCCGTCCACAAGGCCCGCATTATAACCAACCTTATCGGCAAGAGAGTTAATCTCTGCCAGCAGGTCCAGAAACTCATCACTACTGCGAACCTTGTTAAATGCCAAACGAATTCCATCAGAGATTATCCATTTCTTTTCAGCCTCAAGGCAGGATACAAGGCGTTGGAGCTCAGCAATTCGTTCAGCAGATGAATCTTTAAGACTGTTCAGTTCAAGCCTAGCATGTTTAGCCGCAGCAGTCTGAATAGTTAGATTCTCGCGAGACTCGGCAAGATCGCTTGACATTTTTTCTTTTTCCTGCTCAACCACATCACAACGAGACTTCAAGGAGGCATTCTCATCTTGCAGCTTGACCATCTGTTTCTTCAACTCCCGAGATTCCTTAGCGCTTTCCAACCAACGGTTATGAATCTCCACAAACGAGAAAAGACCATTAACAATAGAAGAACAACCAATATCGGATATCTCCTTTTTGCCAAAACTTTCAGTCTTAAGAATTTCATTCGGAGGACGAGCAGTGAACATATACTCCTTGCATAGCTCGGGAGTATTAAGTAGGGTGCTGTTAGTCAACTTCCAATCCGGCACAAACTTTTCACGAGGATCCAAGTCGACATCTGTCTCATAACTTTCAGCAGCACCTTCTCCATTTGCAGACCCACCCTCGGTGTCAGTAGACCCATTAGAGGAAGATGAAGAACCAAGAGAATCTTCGGAAGAGGAGCCAGCCGCGGCCAAGGTAGACCCGACCGCAGTAGCCGCGGCTGGGGAAGGCTTCAGCCAAGGTCCACCTAAGCCTTTCCGGGGTAACACAGTTTTCACGTGTTTTTTGGAGGTTGAAGCTATGTCAGAGGCCTTGCGCTTCTCAGAAAACTCAGGAATCGACTCCCCAGGAAAAACAACAAAACTCGCGGTGGTCTCCAAAATGGGGCGGGAGGAGTCGGATAACGCTTCAGTATGCTCAGTAACATCCTCCTTGGACGACAGTTTCATACGATCAAACAAACCCATACCTGTAATAAACAACATTAAGTCAAACACAATGTCCTCACAATTTTCTTATTCTTCTTCACTTAATGCTAGAGTTTCAAAAGCTTCTTTATCAGATTTGTTCCCTATATCTACCACTGTGTCCTTTAACCATTGCAATCACCAAATCAAACACGTTGCATTTCACCAAAATCAAACCGATTCCACTGAACAAATCTTCGTTGGCGATTCAAACAACCAGAGGTGATCTAGAGAAAGAAAATGGAGAAATTAGTTAAGTTTCTCTGTCTACGTTTTATGTTGAGGTTTGAGCTAAAATGACGTTATATTAGTAACGCCACCTGCCTTTCATGCCTACTAAACGCCGGTAGGGGTGGTGTTGCGGATGTTTTCCGGCTTCATGTGATCCCTTTACGTTCGGTCTAAAGAACCAATTAACTTATGTGTACATAAATTTTCTTTACATGATTTAAAAATAAATATCATTTTTTTATCATGTTATTACCCATTTAATAATAATGTTACAACGAATGTATGTCATTATGTATTATGGGTGTTCATAAACCGTCCGAACCAGGTTCGGCCGGTTAAAGATGTATAGCTCAAACCGTATAAACTGAATCGTTCAAACTTCAAACTGTAGACAACTGGTCGGTTTGAGGTCTGAAACATGAAACCGACTATGTAAACTGGACAGACCATGCACTAGTTTATATAAGTTTATATAGTTTATATATGTGTGTGTATAGATACACACAATATAAATCATGTTTATGGATTTTAATTTCTTCTGCTTTGTTTAACAGATAATTCTATACTCATTCATGGTTCTCCACTTATGCATTTTATTTTATAACTATAAGCATGTTCATATGATGCATTATTTCATGTTTCACTTTCTACCTGCTGATTTTCTACATGATTATTATAGTTCAGCCCTTTAATATACATATTAGGCCATTGCTAACCAGAAGCATTAGCTGAAAAAAGGGATTCTAAATAATCATAACCGGTTAAGAAAACGGATCTTAAAAACACTTGGGCAAACCATTAAAACCGAGCCAAATATGCGGCGAATCCATCTAAACCAAACCATCAAACTATTGGCCGGTTTGGTTTATGTCTACACAAAACCACAACAGGCGGTTTGCCAAAAATCTCGACCAAACCGGACCATGAACAACCCAATTTTGTCTGTAGTACTTAATGACGCTGTTAAACTAACAAAAAATAAAATGTTATTGAAGGTTACAATTAGGTTTTCAGCAGTGTAATTATTCTCTTAAATGAATAAATTTATATGAAAGTGTTTTATTACTTTCTCATAGCTAGAAACACTATATATCAATATAGAAAGCTATAAACTTCTTGCATTATAGAATTGTGAGAAAGTAGAAAGTTTACATAAAATATTTTTGAACTTTTGGATCCAACATTATAGGATTGGAGATAACAGTAAAGCGGATCACTAAGATCTCATTCTGTATGTCTGTTTGACTTCATG
>BJCO01364713.1:0-11803 GCA_018326465.1 Flaveria floridana
ACTAAGCAAGTTTTGAAAACGCTCCCACGCACGATAATACGGCTCATCAGGTTCCATCCGGAACGAATGGATCTCATCACGAAGTCGGGAAGCCTTGGCCGGCGGGAAATATTTGTTCAGAAAACGCTCGCGAAGACATATGTGTTTTGCAACACATCACACCTATATTTTACAACATAAGACATCATAAACAAACTTAATAATCTTATATTACATCATTATAACCAAACTAAACTTGACCAAAACCCCTTTGCATTGCAACTAAGACCATTAAGATAAATAAGATTAAACCACAAAGTATATGAACTAACATGCAATCAATCACATAATGATCACCCTAAGGAATAACGATCACCCCAAGGTTCCACGTAATGAGATTTAGTCAAACTAACACCTTGGTTACACCATAAGCACCCAATTACATAATAATCACTCTTGATTAACACCCTAATTATCTTCAGTTACAACTAATAATGACCACCCAACACACCCCTCAGTCACCTTACCTCTCGACACCTCACATCTAAAACACTAAATATCCCCTAATGATGTTAACACGAACTAGGCTTACTAAGCACGAATAGGCACCTATATGATGATTATACCCAAACCACCCATCCTATTACCCCTCAAACACATACACCCAAACACATACCACATACCACACATACTCTCCTACTACCTCTTGGTTCTTTAATATCCTTCATAACAAACCACCATTAATCACCACCTTTATCATCATCAACCACCAATCTCATTATCATCATCATCATCATCATCATCATCATCATCATCATCATCATCATCATTATCATCATCATCATCGTTAATAGTTCAATCCGATGACATAGTATTCAATACCATACAAGTAATGTCACCAAATCTTAAGCTCAAACACCACAGCTCCCAACTACAAGTCGTGAGTAATGTAATTCTTCTCATGAATCTTTAGTTATGGGAAGCATACGTGATAACCTTCTTGAGTTGCATCAATACACAACCTAGACCTTGAATAGAGACAATGCAATATAATATAAAGGCCTCTGTCCCTTTTGATAATGATAATATAGGTGCAGTACATAGTTTTTGTTTAAGTATCTATAATGACGATTCTTGTTTATAACCTAGTTATATGTCGTGCTCTTATGCATTAAAACTGTGAGAGGTTGAGTGATTTGTTAAGAATCCTATGAGCAATTTCTAATACTAATCAGCCGACCATAGGAACTGTCATACCTCCGTTGGAGTTTTGGTGCAGCCTAGTTCTTGATGGGTTCTACGTTGATAGGATTAAAATGTATTGTTGTAATAGTTATACTTAGAAGTTGATGCAACCAAAGTTCTTCTAACATGCATACTGAAGTACAGAGGAAGCTACATTGGAAAATTTGATGCAACTCAAAGAAATTCACTAAGTATCAAATCTTCCCGAGTCAAAAGATCATTTCTTCCAAAGTCAAAGATGAAGTCTTCTGATGCTTCAAGACAAAGTCTTCCGGAGCTAAGAGACTAATTTCTTCCAAAGACAGAGAAGACATGCTTTCTTTGACATGCTTTTAATAAAAGCTAAACCACTTTTCGTTGCCATCTCTAAAGACTAACCAACTTATACAAGTTGGTGATATGTCCAGACTTTTGTCAACTGTAGATTAAGTTCTTAGAGTCTGTAAATTTCTACTTTGTACGTTTATCCTTTTTGTAATAGATAAGGATGTGAGCTATGCCATGCCACCGTCACTAGTCAAAAGGCAATTTACCTTTCGAACTTACATTGATCTTGTTGTCTAGATTAGTGTTCCAGCTAGTCTTTAAAGTATGGTCAACTATAGGATATAGTATAAAGTATCTCAGGTAATAGTCCTTAAGACTAAGCCTTGTAACAATTATAAAACACTTGAGAGTAATATACATCATTCTTGAAAACCAATTACTTGTGTTCTGCTTGTATTCATACTTTTGTTTATTATTTCATAATTTGGTTCCCTATTTGATCTGTTATGTATTGTTTATTCTCTCCAAACTTATGAAACTGTTGCATTACCCTCTTTTACCGGTCCTACAATTGGTATCAAAGAGTTTTAGGCTCTTGATTGTAGGATCTCGCCATCTTAAATATCTTTAATTTCATAAAACACTTACCAGCTTAAATGGCAGCTCTAACTAATATAACCCCCAGAAATTTTGTCAAAGTAAAAGAAAGGAAAAACAATAAAAAAAGAAAAGTATCTTGAGAGAAAGTAAAAGGAACATAAATGGGAGGGCTAAAAGTGCAAACACGACAAAATTTTATTATTATTATGTTTAAAGTGGGCATGGCCACCCATAACTTCTGTTACATCAACTACTTCGGCATTTTTAGAGAGAGAGAGCAGAGTTTCATCGGTTTTCTAGAGAGAAAAAGAAGAAGAAGATGCTAAAAGGTAAGATTTTCTGGTAAATGTTCGGTTTCAACTGAGTTTTCAGCTTCAAAACCGAGTTATATGTGTTCTTATGTATTTATGTATGTCCGGGTGTATATGTTCTTGGTGTCTAGGTGTTAGAACATCAAGAGTGCTTGAATTCAAGGAAGTTGTGCTCGAAAGCAGTCACAGGTGAGTTCGAGACCCTGGTTTTATATGTTTTTAAACTTCTTTAGGGCTGAAGATGCATGTAAAATGTTTTAAAAGATGTTATGTGCGAATTCGTATGTATGAATGCGTGACTTCCTGTGTTATGTGGCTAAACACTTGTTTGAGATGCCTAGAATGATGGATTTTAGTTAAGAACATGTGGCTATACACTTGTTTGAGATGCCTAGAATGATGGATTTAAGTTAAGAACATGTTAAGATGATGATTTGGTCTGAAATGATTTAGAAACATGTATAAGTATGGTCCATGCGCCTAAACAGTGGCCCATGCGCCTGAATTTTTACTTAGAAAATATAAGTATACCTCATGCGCCCAAACAGTACCTTATGCGCCCAAAATTTATGCCCAGGCGCCCAAGTGTAGGTCATGCGCCCGAAGTGGCCATGCGCCTAAGTGTTGATGCGCCTACGTAAGGCTCATGCGCCTATATAGTGGTAATGCGCCTAAACAGGGCTCATGCGCCTGCATAGTGCTAATGCACCTAGACTGCTTTTACTTAGGAAATTTTAGGCTCGTCCGTGTGAAATGTCCCATATGCCTATTTTGAACTTTGAACTTTCTAAGGGGTTTAAGAGGTATGTGATTGAGATGGACACTGATGTGATGTGATGGTCTATGTTTAAAGTATGTATGATGATGTGATGAGGATTATGATGTGATGAATGTTATGATATGCATATGTGTATGATGTGTTATCTTTTAATGGTTTTCAAAACATATATGTTATATTAGATACGTTATGTATTATGTTATGACTTTACGTAGTATGATATATGAATAAATGAACTTAAAGTATAACGTAATGAAGTGAAAGATAACAAAGATGAAAAGTGAAACATAATGAACAAATGAATGGCTTGCAAGCAAATTGAATGGAGGTGCACGACCATGTTGTCGTTAGCTCAACTGTGTGCGGTTTAGCTAACCTGAAGGATGCACACAGGGTCAAATATTGAGATTGACGGGACCCTAGTGGTATGCCCTAGGTGACTGGATCAGGTTCATGCATAATGTTCGGGGTCTATTTATAGACCTCAGGCCCAACATCAGCTTCGCGCACAATGTTCGGGGTATTGCACATTGGTACAGATGAAAGGGAAAGATGGCCTGCCCTAGGTGACTGGGTCAGCTTCGTGCATGATATTCGGGGTCTATTTATAGACCCCAGGCCTAGCATCAGCTTCGTGGATAATGTTCGGGGTATTGCACATCGATCCAAATGAAAGTAAAAGATGATGAAAAATACGAAACGAAAGTATTGTATGAAAGTAAAAGATAATGAAAAGTACGAAATGAAAGTATATGTATGCAAGTGAATGATAATGAAGGGTATGAAACGAAAGTATGCGTATGATGATGAAAGATAACAATGAAAGTACGAAAGAACGAAATGAACAATGAATATTGTCTTGATGTACATATGATGTGTGCTCGCATACGAAAGTAATGTATTTAATTAAAAAATATATTTTCGGATATAAAACGCACAAGGTATTTTAATACTTCTAAAACTAGAACTCACTCAGCAACACTGACTTTTAAGCATTTTTAGTTGGCAGCTAATTATTGCTGAGGATGGCACGAGGGGGAACTACTCGGCAGGGTAAGACTGGCATCCATTCGCGCTTAAGGATATTGTTGTTTTGTAATGCAATTAAATGATTCTTTTATAATTTTAAACAATGTTGTATTGCTTAACAACAGTAATTATCAATGAAATGAATGGTTTTTGTTAATTTAATTCCGCTGCTTAATTTAATAAATATGTATTGTTTTATGTAATAATGCGATGATTGTCCAACTGTAAGCGTCCCGGGAACGAGGCCTTACAACTAAGGTTGATATGGAAACTAGAACCATGACAAAATCTCCACTGATCACTCCTCATGACCTTGATACTTGGTGCCAACAAATGGAAGGGTTCATCAAGTCTCAAGACAACATGGTGTGGAGATCTATTGTGTCAGGACCTCACATCCCAAGCACCACTTTAGCTACTGCTGGTGGTGGAATGATTCTAAAGAAAATGGTTGACTATTCTGATAAAGATTGGAAGAGGATTGATATAGATTAGAAGGCCATGATTGATCTACAAACCACTCTTCCAACTCTATCTATGGAGGCTTCAAGAAGTGGAAAACTGCAAAGCAACTCTGAGATGCACTGAAGCTTATGTATGATGGGTCTGATGACGCTAAAGAAAACATGAAGGATCTCATGAAGCAGCAGTTTGAGAATTTCACCTACAAAACAGGTGAAACTATGACTCAACAATACTTTAGGTATGTTGATAGTGTAGATACTTTGATGGATGTTGGAGTAAAAGTTGAGAATAGGGACATTGTGAGGAAGTTCATGTTCTCTCTTTCCATACAATAGACTCACTACTGTGTGGTCATTAAGAGAAGTGAATTCGTCTTCATTGTTACTCACATAGAGCTGTATGGTATCCTTATTGGGTACCAGATGGAGATGAACATTCAGATTCCATCCAGCAGCTCTTCCAGTAACCAACAGAGTTTAGTATTCCATGTGGTTGAAATGGAAAGTAGTGAACCACAATATCATCTTATCTGCTTCCTTGACTACTCACAAAAGGGCTCTTTCATTACCTTTCCTAAGACGCCAAGGGAGAGCTACATCCAAGGAAGCCCATTTCAAAAGACAAGCTCATCTCAAGCCTTTGTGTCTATTGATTAAAGTTATGGAAACTTTCTCTTCACTCTTGAAGACTTAGATTGGATCCATCCAGATGCTTGGAGTATATGAAGATAGTCCAGCAAATGACTCTTCTCACTCACAGAGCCAAGAAGTTCTACAAGAGAACCGAAATAAAGTTTCACAGTATTGTATCCAGTGGAAATTTTAGACTGGATAAAAGCAAAGTCTTGGATATTTTAATATCAACTGTTAAGCTTGAGCACGCAAATTACAGGACTCAAATCAAAGATCTTATTATAGAAAAATATGATTATAAACTTAATATAAAGAGAAATAATATCAACTGTTAAGCTTGAGCACGCAAATTACAGGACTCAAATCAAAGATCTTATTACCAAGTTAACTGAATGCCAGGCTGAGCTTATAATCAGTAAAGCCAAAGTAGAAAAATATGTTATTGAAAAGGAAACCTTTATGAATATCATATCCTCGTCATTGCTTTCAAAGATTTGTTATCAAAATAGGCAGGGATTGAGGTGAAAAGTATGAGTTTCGTGGCTGAATTTTCAAGCAAGAAGACCTCAAGATGGTGATACCCCAAGCCACCAACAAACACCTTTGAATGCTAGGATTCTTGACACCGATTTTCAGCAACAAAACAGCTTTTGCTTGCTGAAAATTTCAGCTCTTCCTTTGCTCCCAAAACCGTGAAAGAGAGAAAGAGAAAGTAGATGAAAAATGCTGCCTTTGCATGTGGGAGAGAGGTGCAAGAGTTGGAGAGTGTGTTTGTTTAAGTCTTGTGCCTTTTCAAGACAAAAGATGGGACACTTTTGCCCTTGGGCGGCCGAAATCCATATGAATGGATTCCCACCCTTTTGATTTTGTTATATTATTAAAACACTCTCTAATCTCTTATGTTTATAAAGTTGAAACTTATTTTTAACTTTATAAACTTAGTACCTTTTATTTGTTATTATTTAGCAAGACTAAATAATGAAAAACAAATAGTACCTCATGAACAATTATCTATATAATGATGTTCATCTACAAAGGTAATGATTTAGAAACCCATTTTACAAATTGGTGTTATTATTTATTTCTATGATCTTATTAACGAATAAATATTTATTGGTGTTTGTTTAGCTTGTTATTTGGTATGACCCGACTTGGATCATATCACACTAGCCACATCAACTTAATATGCATCTTGGGCAGATCAGGTCTTTCAGCTCCCCCCCGAATCCAGTTATATCATCTATGAAGATAAAGAAGGAAGTGGAAATAGATCAAGCTCAGCCTTCTCCTCATAAGATAACATGCAAAAGTATGCCTGTTGAATGTATCATGTGTGGTGGTACTAGTCATCTTGCTAAGGATTGTATCTACAATCTCAAGATTACCATCCACATGACCAAAAAGGAAACTTATGAGAAAAAGAAGATGAAAATAGCTTTGTAAGGAAACTCACTTTCCTTTAGAAGCTTCAAACTGAACAAGAAGAAAATAAGTAGAAAATTACATTTGGAAGAAAATTTGGTCTCGGAAGAAAGGAATGCTTCCTAAGTACTGAAGTCTACTATAATGGATGTAAAAGCTTCCAAAGGATCAGTCTTCAAAACTTCCAAAGTCATCAAAACTTCTGAAGTCTTGAAGGTCAAGTCTAATCTTCCAAAGACGGCATGAAAGATTAAGGAAGGCCATATGACTAAAAGTTCTTCATCAACAGTAGCAAATGATCCTCAAAGCTTACATATAGGATCAATAACTATGGAACTATCTTTAGTTCACTTTGATGAGGCTAAGATCAACAAGGCTTGGGTTTTCAAATATAACTAACAATCTTTTTCTATGCAGGAATAGCTAAAGACCAAGGGAAATGTATGGATCATTAATAGTGGACGCACATGACGGGCAATGGCTTTTTGCTTCAGAACTTTGAGAAAATTGATGGAGGGCCAGTCGCTTTTGGAGGAGAATTAGGTGGTTACGTCATAAGAAAAGGCAGAGTTACAAATGGTAAGCTCCACAGTGAGAAGGTAAACTATGTTAAGGAGCTTGGGTACAATATCTTGAGTGTATCCTAATTTTGTGACCAGAGACATAACATGCTCTTCACTTAGCATGAGTGCATTATTTTCAAGCCCAGGATGGTCATTTCTTAAGAGCATATCCTGCTTAGAGCCCCCAGAAAAGGGAACATGTACAAGATGAATTTGTAGGAAACCACCTCATCAGGAGAAGTTTCTTGCTTTCTATCTAAAGCAAATAATGATAAGTCTTTTCTTTGGCATAAAAGAATGTGCCATGTAAACTTTAAAAACATGAATAAATTAATGAAAGATGATTTGATAACTAGAATGCCAAAGAAATAGTTTACAAGTGATGACGATTGTGTTGCATATTTGAAAGGAAAGCAACACAAAGTGTCTCACAAGCCAAAGGAAATGAACTCCATCACTACTCCCCTACACTTATTACATATGAATCTCTTTGGCCCGACCTGTGTAATGTGTTTAGGAAGAACTTCATATTGCCTTATGATCACAGAAGACTTAACAAGATATACTTAGGTCTTCTTTCTTAGAGCTAAGGATGAGACTCCTGAAATCTTGAAGAACTGCACATGGAAAATTGAGAATCAATATGATTATAAGGTGAAGATCATAATATGTGATCAAGGAACTAAATTTAAGAACCAAATCCTTGATATATTTTATGATGAAAAAAGTATTACAAGACAATATAGTGCTCCTAGAACTCCCCAACAGAATGGTGTTGCTGAAAGGAGAAATAGGACACTTATTGAGGCTTCAAGGACCATGCTCTCTGACTCTAAACTGGCCGTCACCTTCTGGCTAGAGGCAGAAAACACTGCCTGCTATGTGCAGAATAAAGTTTTAGTAGTCAAAAGTCATGGTAAGACTGCTTATGAACCGTGGTACAAAAGGAGACATTTCCTTAGTTTTCTTAGGTTATCTAGATGTCCATGCACCATATTGAATACCAAAGATCATATAGCCAAAATTGCTGAGAAATCAGATGATGGACACTTTATTAGATACTCTTCCCAACTAAGGCTTATAGAGTATACAATCTTAGAACGAGAGTAGTTGAGGAGTCAGCCAACGTGACCTTCAATGAGCACACACTCAGAGTTAAAGGTTTTGGTCCTGGTTGGCTATTTAATCTTGATTTAGTTACTAAATGTTTAACAAATCTTGTGAAATTATTTAGGATCTACAGGTAACATATTAGTAGGAGATGCTGACCCAAGATTTGATTTGAGAATACCAAATGACAGAATTTCTTCAAGTCCAGTGGTAACAAACCCTACAAGTGAAAATCCTATCAGCACAACCATGATAAACTCTTTAGCTGACATATCTGAGGTGCTTACTAATTCCAGCATTATGGCACAAAACTTAAATAAAGGGATTTCCAATGTTGGAGGAGATGAAGGTGGTGATAGTGATCAAGAATTTCTTGTTGCTGATAACCACTCTATAGAAGACAACATCAATGATGTCACACACTCAATGGATCAAATTTCTCTTGATAATTGTAATGATATGATGGGTGATACTCAATCACCAGATCTAAATTTCACTAATTCAGATATGTTTAATCAACTTACTGCAATTCCTCAACTGAGAATCCATAAATCCCATTCCACCATAAACATCATTGGAGATATTGAGATTGGGGTGAGAATAAGATGACAAACCCATGATAAAAACTTTTATTTTGTAATTTCCTCAACAAATGATTATCTTCTGTTTCTAATTTCTTGGGGTTCAACAAATCAAGCTTTGACCATGGTTTGCACTCCTAATCCAATGAGATTCTCCTAGGATCTTCTTCTATGTTGATGCGTGTATACTTCACGCGTCTTTTCTTTTGAATTGAAGAGTCAAACTTTCAAGACATGGCATTTTAACCCTACTAGATCTGGTTATGTGGACTTTATGTTTTGAATCTAAATTTAAATCAATTTAAATTTTGACAACAAAAATAATTATATACTATCCTAAATAAAAGATTACATATGCTACGTAAAAAATTGTAATGGTACATTTCATGTTTTTGTTCTTTTCCTTTCTTTCTCTAGGTATTTAACGTTTTTATACTAATTTTCTTTCTTTTATTTCTTCATTAAATTCGTTTACCTTTAGCTTTTAATTTTTCTTCTATATACAATAAATATTTTTTTAAAAGAAAAACTTTATAAAATATTAATTAAGTTTTAAATTTCTTTTAACTAAGTCACTTATAATTTTTTTCCCAATTAGATCATTGTACTTTCAACGGATGTTCTAATATTAGATTTTATACCTACTTATCGGGTTACCATACTCATGTGACATTTTTTTTTCTTTTTTCTCATTTTCAGAATGTTGATGTAAAATTTAAATTTAACCACTTGCAATATTTGATTAACATATAAATATATTTATCAACACTAAAGAATTGTTTATTCCTAAAACCAAAAGGGTTGTTTGATAATATCAAATCAGTAGGTATTGAACAAGTAAAAATATCTGACATGGTAAGAAACTCAAAGCCAGTAAGCTGTACTGAACCAACGAGTGCTGTTTTGTTAAATCTATAAATAATTATACGGAATAACTATTTTACCCCTTTAAACAACCTCATGAATGTAACACACGCTAAGCCTCTTAATCGTAATCATAATCATCTTGAAACCTTGCTAACCGGAAATAACAGAATTAAAAACATTACACTCTTAAAAAGTAAACTTTAAGTTCCATTCTCAAAGAGTAGCCTGTATTAGTTGAGATTAACAAGATTGACATTCAAGTGTACGTGCTACATATCATTCAGTTTAGTTGTGAACCAAGTGTTATCTCAAAGAAAAAAACCATACCTAACATTCACATACATTAAAGCAATGAAATTTACCAACCTACAACCACAATCGCAACCTGAATCCGCTCCTATACACTCAAATCCAACATCCTTAACCTTGTAGCTGCCACGATGGGTGAGCCATGGTGAGATAATGGGTTCTTTCACCATGGGGAACGAGGTTTAGGATGGGACGGTTTTGATTTAAGGGGAGGAGTAAACATGACAGCATTTCCATTCGGTATCTTCCTAGCTCTTAACCATTAAAAGCTTAATAAAACCGTTAAAAGGTGGTGTATTTGTGAACCAAACACTGCAACCTCTTACAAATTCAGAGATAGCATCTCAATAGTTCTATTAAAAGGCTATCAAACAACTACTAAATCTTCTATTGGAAACCTCGTGAACCAGCCTTCAAGAGAAGAAAGGAGGCATCTAACAAACTAGAAGATACGAACATCTTCTGTTCTACTGTTCTACCCTATATATAAGATCATTTTTTTTGTTGAAATCATATTTTGTTTGAAGGTATAAAATTCTTTTGTTCGAGCATTATGGAATCAACTATATGTTATGTTTTTGGGGGGACTGTTCAAAATATTATGTGGCTCGTAGCACGCTCAAAACATGCTTCAAAATAACTCATTTGAAATCGGCTTGTTACGAGTTGAGCCGATTCGTTATGGTTTAGAAACAAGTCAAGCCCGAGCCAAAGTCAGCTCGGCTCATGGTTTGTTTGTTAGTTGGCTTGTTAGCTCGCTCTTTGACTCGTTTAAATTTAAGTGTAGTGTTTAATTTATTTAACTATCAGACTATTTTTTTTTTCTTTTTTAAAAGCATTGACTTATTGGCTCGCATCGTCTATCAACTAGTGGGCCCAAACCAATAAAATGAACTCGTAAGATAAACGGTTCGACTTGGCTGGCCACGTTTACAACCTTGTTTGGGTTCAACTCCTTTTTATTATTGTTGAAGAAGATGAATTGCAGGGCTATAGAAATATTGATTCAAGATTGTATTAAATTTATAGCGCACGTTTTTTAAGGAAAAAATGTTTGCATTTTATTGAGATAATATCACAGGTTATTATGTCACATAAGCATGATATCTTGTTAAATAGTTAAACAACCTACGAGTAGAACATCTATTAGAAGTTAAATAATTTAATTGTAACAAAAAGAAATATAAGTAATTTAATTAAAACAAACTTCAAACTTAATTACTATTTTATAAGGTTTATCTAATAAAAACCAAAAAGGATTTTTTTATGAGGCGTATAAACATGTTTTCCAAACATATAACTAATATAAAAGTCGGATCTAAACGAATGTTTAAAGTTGGTGATTGTTGACTTTGTCTTATAAAAAAGCATATACATTTAACTTTTTTTAATGATATATTCACTTAATAAACATTACTTTAAAACCTATACTACATATGCTTAATGTTTGATTGTAGACCAACGTAACAATATATATAAAATAGAATATTTATTAAATAGAGATATATGGCATCCTCTTCATTGAAACAAAGATGGATCATGCATTGCCGTCTACAAGAGACCAATTCACAATATTATTTACGTGTATGTTTGGTATAAATATAATGACTTAATCCAATTTTTATTTTTATTTTTAGTTATTACA
>BJCO01364717.1:0-15602 GCA_018326465.1 Flaveria floridana
ATAATTAATTATAATTTAGTTTTTGTATTCATTTTAGTTTATGAATAAAAATTTCTACTTTATATAATAGAATTTATTTTTATAATTTGTATATATTATATAATTTAAAATTTTATTTCTATAAACTATATAACTTATGTATGTATATATTATAATATATATATTATATATTATTAGAAATGAAATATATACACCTTAAAATTGTACAAATAAAAAGAATAATACGTTTTTAATATATATGCGTCTTGAGGGGGTCCTAATATAGAGGCTAGTGTCACTGTGGTGGTGGGCGTATATTGTCGCATCCCATTGTGTAATAAACGGTTGTCTATAGTATCCAATCAAATCACACAGGGTTACTAGCCTAGGCTTGCATGTTTGAAGGGCTAACTCTTGTTTATGAGAATCTAAACGCCTGACTGCTTCTAATTGCATGTTTCCTATTGCCTAAACGATCGTTTACAACAAAAACAAGAAATGGTGTATGAATTAGGTGGTGTATGAACATAGAATCCATCTTTATATAGCTCTTAAATTATAGCTCTTAAATTTGTATGGTTGTTAAGCTAAAATGCAATTTAATTTTTGTGATTATATTTGTGTAATATCTTGAATTTTAGGGTTAAACCAAATTAAAAGAAAACAAAGAGGATTTTAGTTTTAACATTGTTGGAGAAACAACAGTGATAAAATGAAATTTAATACCCTAGAGTCCTGTATAGTAGGGAAGAGTCTCCCCATGTCCTTCTTTCTTGTATTTGAAGATTTCTAAAAAGGTTAGAGAATGAGTTGCAGTTTAAAGAGAGAGAGAGAGAGAGAGAGTATGTGTGTGTGTATGAATATCCAAGAAAAAGATAAGGATATTATTACGTATTTGGATAGATCTATGCTTAGACATGATTATGAACTGTTTGAGACGATATAGTATACGCATTTATATGTGCAGGACGTAGATCTGGGTTCCTATTCTTCTCAGGTTAGAGTTTGCTCGAAAATCATTCAAAGGTGAGTTTTAGGTTCCCATTATCACATCTTTTATGATGGTTTTAGGGATAGTAGGTATACCATGATCATTTTGTCAAAATATAAAAAGATTTTCATTATAAACTTTACATTTTCATAGGTTTTCTTACATATGCATGAATGAACAATAACTTACATGCATGAACCCTAACTAATAGTTGTTTTGATTCGTCAGAATTGACGGGATAAAGTGCTACAGTACGAATAGTTAGTTTTACTCACCCACATTTGCCTATTGTCATAAATTATGATGTGGTTGCTTGCATATGATTCTCACCCATAAGTGAATTTCGCTACCCGAACGTGATTTCCAACTATACCCATCACCTGATAGGTGGTCCTTTCATGCCAATTGTTGGCTACTCATACACAATTGTTCATTCAAATGAGAGCCATCATGTGTAGATGGTCTTTTTGCCTGAAGGGATAATGGTCACCCAAAATTAATAAGTTACTCGCATTAGAACCCACTATGCCTACCTGCTTACACTTAAGGGCTGTTTATTTCACCCTCTTAATGGTTCACATGACTAAATAGTTCAACAATTAATGGTTCAGACTGTTTGTTTAGAGAGAAAATATTTTAATAGTTTAGACATTTGCCTCTAAATGGTTAAGCATTATACTAATGTTGAATGGTTAATACCTCTTATCTGAATTGGTTAGATATTTGCCTTTGAATAGTTAAGCGATATACTACCTGCAGGATTGAAACAGGTCACTCAACAGAAGTGTTCTTTCTTAAATGCACTAAGTTACACTCAAATGATGAAGCATAATCCTTAAGAATTGATAATAATATACAAAGTAAGGAAGACACGAGAAATGGTTTTCAAGATACTTGTATATATTAATTCTCAGCTTAAAGTTTACAAGACTCTTATAAACATGCTCTTATGAGCTTACAATGAGAACTATATATACTACTATCTACAGTTGGCTATACAAAAGATTACCAGCTAGAACTTACTTACTAAACAAATACTACATTGTTACTAGTAAGGTATCTAGAATAAAATACTATCCTAGATAAAGTAGTCATGACATGTCCATGACTTAACTTTTTGTTTACCAACTAAAGTTAGTAACTATACTAACTGATAAGGAATGAAAAGTGAACTAAAGCATGGTCAGCTACATGGGCCTGGGATTAGAGGTTGCAGCGGCTTGTCAGAAGGAGCATGCTAATATCCACTGGTTCATAGTATGTTCTTCCAAAGGTTTAACTGGCTTCGGAAGAACAAGTTCTTCCAAAGCCACTTATACTTCTGAAAAGTCTACTTCTTCCGAGACTTGTGTTGGTCTTCAAGACTTTATGCTTCCAAAGTCATTATCTTGAAATTTTCTAAGTGTTAAACATTCGAAAGAGAGATGACTGTGTTTTCAGAAGATATGATTCCTCTTCAGAAGTTCTTTTATCTTTGATCTTCGAAAGTGCAACTTTTGTCTTCAGAAGTCTTTCACAATTGCACCAAAATTGTTCTAAGTGTGATTTTGGTTATACCAACCTCATATATCCCAACAAACTCCCCCTAGACTGATGCTATCAAAACCTCACTGTCTTCTACTCCTTAAAACTTTCAGCACCAAGGAGAGTAGATATTTGTCTGTCTCCTTGTTCTATCCAGAAGTGGTGCTGAGAAGTTAGTACAGATCCTTTGTTGATAACTAGTCCAGTCTATTACTTCGGATCATATATACCCTCTGTTGTGGCCCTCGAAAGAGAGTTAGTTGATGGGAGTTATAATCATACTCCTATCTAATTATAGGTTTCAAGTCAGGGCCTTCAATCATTTGTAGGAAAGTCTTTCCTTTGATTGTCCCTTCCTTTTCAACCTGCTCTCTTAGCTTCAACTCTTCTTCAATCCTTACTCTTACAGTTAACTCAGCAAGGTGAAGGCTGCTCAGATGATTTCGAGCATGAGCAGCAGTCTGAGAATTAGAGGGGTTGGAGAATGGCTTCTCTGCTAACTTAGCCATATCAAATCAGCTTGAGTGAAGCAGAGATGGAGTGTTAAGTCTGTTGACTTCGCCATTCTCTATTTCCACAACAAAGTTGTGAGAAGAGTCTTCAAATCTCCATTGGACAATTTTCTTTCTAGGAATGAGGGGTTGATTTCGTAGCTTATTCCCCTTCCTGGTGTCCAAGAGAATTACTAGTCTTCTTCTTAGAATCTTTTCCTCTTCATTGAGTGAATTAGAGTTAGCTGCCAAGAGCTGAAGTGTCTGGTTTAGAGTTTCCCTAGGCAAATCAAAAAATTCCCCTCTTATAAGGGAACTGGAGGATCCATCAACAACATTAACTTGATGGACTCCGCTTCACATGAGATTTCACTTAGAGCAGTATCATTAATGAGCTTTTTCTTAATTTCCTTGAATTCCTCCAAGGTCAGAGGTTTACTTAACTCAGAGGATGGCTTGGATGATAAGTGGGTTGTTGATTGTTGAGATTCTGGAAGTGTTTTGGGTTTTAGGATGGGTAGTGGAGGTTGTTGTTATGAAGCAAAGGGTGATGAGGGTATGGCTGATGGTGTAGGTTTAGGGGTGTAGGGTTCAGTTGTTGGTTCAGTTTTTATTAGGAATGGAAAGGGTGTTGGATCAGGTTTAATTTGGGGTTGAGGTTGAGGTGTCGTTTTGGATGTTATCTACTAAGAACTTGGGTAAACCTCCTTCCTTGTTCCTAAGCGAATGTCAGCTTTGATGTCACTGACATGTCGCTGTAGGGTCCTATCAAACATGGGACCCACTTATCTGCCCGAGAAGCCATGGGCTGTAAGATATGCTTTCATCCGTGACAAGTTGGGCTTCTTCTTCTTTCTTCTTCTTTGCCATTAGATTTTCCCTTACATCTTTTCTCCTCTCCTTGTCCATTTGATCTTGTTCATTATTAAAGAGCCATAAGATCATGTGGTTGTCATGTGGAGCTAGTTCTTCAAAGGAGTAGCCCCTAGAACTTAAGAAGGCTACCCTTTCTCCTCTCAACTGCTGCTCAGCTTCCTCTTTCTTTCTCTTCTCCTCATCTTCTAAGGCCAACCTTGCTGCTTCATCTTGTTCTTTTTGTAACAGGGTTGCCTTTTCTAATTCTACCAGCTTATCAAGTGATAAGAGGAGCACATCTTCATTTGCTAATCCCATATTGACAAGATTGTTAATAATCACTACTCTCTTCATGTTATTGATAGCCTTCTAGGCTGCCAAAGCTCCTTTGCTACTTGTAGCTAGTAGCTTTCTAGAGGGGAGCCTACCTTTCCTCTTGAGATTCTCCACCCTTTCCTCCTCTAACAACTCTTCCGTAGACATCTTTCTTTTACCTTTGATGTCTTTAAAACTTGACGTTTGGAGACTCTATTGTCGAGGATTCAGGTTGGTGAGTGGTGATTTGAGCTTATGATGATGAAGGTGGTTGATTAGGAGGAGTTGTGGGATAGTCTTCACTATTTATCTCAGAGGCTATTTCAAGAATTGCCTCTATGATAATTAGTTCATCAAACAAAGAAGATAGTCCTTCCACAGCTTGGACTTCAGCTTCTGAAGTTAGTGGGAATTCTTCTGCATCTTGGTCTTCAGCTTCAAAAGCTAGAGAAATTTCACTACATGTCCTAACTGATTCAGTTACTGGGCCATCAGTCCCTATATACCCTTTGAAATCAATCTCAGGTTCAATGTGGACCTTTGGTTGACCAACTCTTTCCTCAGAGGTAGGTGGTGCATTCAACATTTGAAGCTCCTCAGCTCCAAAATAAGCCATAACAACATCTGGACTTGGTTGTTCAAGTGAAGAGCTAAATAGGAATGTAGTTAGAAATATGTTAAGATCCATGAGCATCTTTGGGTCCACTTGAAGTATGATTGGAGGTGGCTCAGGGAAAATAGTTACTTGTTGAGCCAGGTATTTTGAAGAAAGGGTTGAAAGAGCCAGACTTTGCTCTACATAAGTATCACTCTGAACATTTCCCCCCTTTTTAGTAGCATCATCTTAAGAGCTTGATGAGCTAGAGGAAGAAGTCAGAGAGGCTTGAATTAGTACATGCATAACAGATCTCTCAATTGTTTCTCAAATACTTGAGCCTTGAGATATTTTATCTTAAGTTGTTGAGTGGCAGACCTATCTTCTAAAGTCTTAACCTTTGATTCAAGGTTTGAGACTTTAAAAAGTAGGTATCTGATTATGAGTTGCATACTTTCCTCATCTTCTTTAGAAGAATCACGGGGAGATGAGATAACATACCTAGTATGTTCATCTTTACTACCAGATGTGGTTTCTTGGCACCCTTGTTACCTCTGTGAAGTGATGTCTATTTCAAAGTCATCAATAGGAAAAGTTGTTGTAGATTCAGTCTTAGAGATGTTACCACTATCCTAAGAGGCCATTGAGACATTCTCACTAGTGGCAGCTGAATGTACATGAGTCCCCTCCACATCAGTGGGACTCAACTCAGTTCGGCTTTGCTGATGGAGGCTAGAAGTCAGAGGTTTCTATAAGCTTAGTTGATTTTTGGATGGGTGTTGTAGATCAACATCATGGCCATGGAGGAACATGAAATCCTCATCAGTACCGGTAAGTAGGTCAGTAAAAGATATGGGAGTTATCCCTAATGACCCGGGACCTTGATCAATATCTAATGGCTTAGAGCCTATGATTTGGCTGTCCCTTATTGGTTGCTTAAGGGGGTATTGTGACTTAACCCGAGGGCTTTTATTTCAGGTTCGAGGCTCATGGGATTGATACTGAGGAGACTCAATACCCATATTAACGTCAATGGTGAAGGATGGTTAGACCTCAGACTGAGTGGGAGCCATTCTTCCATTCTAGTCTTTTTGGATTTAACAGGAGGTGCTTGTTCAATCAGAGAAGATTGAACAAGGGTTCGCTTGGGACGTCTCTGGTATGTATGTTTGATAGGACGAGGAGGAAGAATTGGTAGTGAAGTGGTTGGTGCAGGTGTGGGTTCATCACCTGTGGGGTTTACAGGGATATCACCAGGAGCCATTGGCTCGATCATACTTGTAAGAAGTGCAGTATGTCTTCCGTGGAAGTTGGTGGACACCCTCTTTAGAACTTTGAAAATGGTCGGCCTAATAGGAGGGATAGAAAGAGTAGTTGCACAGACAAGCGTCTTTTGATCCAGCTCGCAGTTGATGATGTACTTAATAAACTTGGGATACATGTAAAATGTTTCCCTTTGAAGATTTCCCCCGAGGTTATTTAACACAAACCTGTAATAATTGAACCTGAGGCCCTTTACCAACCCATGAACTATGCATCCTAGGTCATAGGGGATTTGATCCCATCCTCCGGATTTGTTGGATAGACAGTGAAGAACGATATGAAGCAGGAACTTCCAGTTGTAGGAGAAGTTGAATTTGTAGACCGTTGACCTACTCATATCTCCACCATACCCCATTTGGGTATAGGTGTCCTCCAAATCTGATTTGGGGAATTTCGTAGGAGAACTCTCATCATGAAGCTCTAAGTGCTCCTTGATGGCCTGTTCAGATATGACTAACTCTTGGCCACAGATTCTTGACCTCATAACCCTAACTCCATTCAGGGTGTCAATCTGACCATTAGCCCAAAATTCGGCCATATGGTTGGAGTAAACAATGGGGTTAACAGTGAGGGTTGTGTAATAGGTGGACTGAATCAGAAACTTCATGATTTCAGAGAAGTCGCATTCTTTGAAGAATCAAGGAGCGCGACTTGGTTGTACTAAGGGTTTAGAGCCATTGTTGATTTGATAGTGAAGATAAAGAATAGTTAGGGCTTGCAAATGGGTAAAAAGATTAATGAGAGATGTCAGAAGTATTTAAATGTGGTAAAATGGCAGATGTATAAGGTGAAATGACAGTTTGGGGTATGATGAGAAAGGGGCGGTAAGGATAAGTCATTTAAATATTATGACATCATTAAGAAAATCTTTACCCTTTTACAGAGTGGGGCCCAAAGATTTACGTTACACAGTAAAACTTTCTTCCGAGAGTATGAGTCTTCCGAGTGTAATATCATCCGAAGCCAAACTTACATCCAAATGTAAGATAGTCTCGCTTCCGAGAGTAAGAAGGTCTTCATAATGAAGAGCTTTATCACTTCGGAAATGGATTTGATGGCACTTTGAATGTTCTTTCGAAGCTTAAAACTTTTCCAAAGATAATACAAGTTGAGAAAAGTTTTATTCGAAAGATAAGTAAAGAACTCATACTTAGCAAAGTTTGAAAGAAGTACCTTTGTAACAGGGCTTAGATTGTTTGACATAGACAAAACACCTATTAAAAGGTTTTTCATAGGAGATAAGTTAGTCAATGTTTATCATCCTAATAGCTGTAATCAGATATTTAAATCTTTGTTCATCAAATGCTTTTGTGAACAAATCAGTATATTGTTCATTTGAGTCAACTTTGACTAGTTTGATCAGATGCTTCTCATAAATATCTTTAATAAAATGGTACCTGATATCAATGTGCTTTGTCTCAGAGTGCTTGACCGGATTTTATGTAATGGAAATGGCACTCTTGTTATCAATATGAATAGGAGTCTCCATGAAATTAAATCCATAATCCAACATCTGAGTTTGAATCCACAGCAGCTGAGCACAACAACTAGCAGCATTAATGTATTCAACCTTAGTAGTTGATGTTAAAACACAAGATTGTTTCTTGCATTGCTAGGAGATTATCCTTCCACCAAGAAATTAACATCCTCCTGATGTTGATTTCTTGTTGATTTTCAAGCCACCATAGTCACTATCAGTGTTGCCATAGAGATTAAAGTCTTGATTCCTAGGATATTAAAGACCCAACTTAGGAGCTCCTTTGAGGTATCTTAGGATTCTCTTCGCAGCAACTAGGTAAGATACCTTTGGAGCAACCTAATATCTTGCACAAATGCAGGTTGCAAACATAATATCAGGTCTACTTGTTGTGAGATACATCAGAGATCTAATAATTTCCCTATACTGATGTTGATTAATATCCTCTCCCTTGGAGTCTGGACAAAGATTGTGATTTCTGGGTATAGGTATCTTTGCTAGCTTGCAATCCTTTATTTCAAATCTTTCTAAAATGTCATTGACATATTTAGATTGATTGATTGACAACCCATCTTTCATTTGCTTCACTTGAATTCCAAGGAAACAGTCCATTTTTCCTATGGAACTCATCTCAAACTTCCTCTTCATAATGCTTTCAAAGTCTTTACACATTTGGTCATTTGAGAGCCAAATATGATGTCATCAACATAGACTTGTATGAGAAAAATGTATTTTTCAGTCTTCCTTATGAATAATGTCTTGTTAATGGTACCTCTGGTGTAACCATTCTTTAGGAGAAACTGAGACAAGGCATCATACCACAACCTAGGTGCTTGGTATAACCCATAAAGAGCTTTGTCCAATTTGCACATGTAGTTAGGATTCTATGAGTCTTCAAATCCTGGAGGTTGGCACACATAGATTTCTCTGTCTATATCCCCATATAGAAGAGCACACTTGACATCAAGCTGATAAACCATAAAGTTCTTGGATGCTACACAAGCAAGAAAGATCCTAACTGCCTTAAGTCTTGCAATAGGTGCAAAGACATCGGTATAATCAATTCCTTCTTCTTGAGTGTATCAATGAACTACTAGTCTTGTCTTGTTCTTGATAATCAAGCCTCTATCATCCTTTTTGTTTCTGAATACCCACTTTATGCCAATGGGTACTTGACCAGATGGCAGTGGACATAGATTCCAAACATTTTATCTTTTGAATTGAAGTAATTCCTCTTGTACTGATTCAACTTAACTACTATCCTTTAAAGCTTCTTCTACCTTCCTTGGTTCCATCTGTGAGTGGAAGCATGAGTACAAACAAACATTTCCATTATGAGTTTGTCTTCTTGTTTTCACACCTTCGGAAACATCTCCAATGATGCTTTTAGCTGGGTGGGTGTTATGAATCCTGAGCCTAGGGATTACATTCAATTGCATGGAGAGATCTAGATTTGAAAAGGTTTGCTCAAGATTGTGAACATTTGGACCAGCTGGGGTTTCACATATTCAATGAGGACCGATTGAATGAAGGACAAGAAACATCAGTAGTCGTTTGATGTGGAGTAGCATTAACAGTTACCTGTTCTTCCTGATTGCTACTTCCATCAGCTTGGTGTTGTGCAATGTTTGAGTTGTCACTCGATGAGTTTTAAGGCTCACTTTGTTGACAACTGGTTTAAGCTTCACTTTTTATTTTAATAGGAGCTTGATCTTTAGAAATTCTTGGAGAACTTGGAAGAGGTCTGGGTAACTCAAACAATTGATCATCATCTGAGTCAATTTGAGTTCATGTTCTAGCTGAAATATTCTCACAAGAAGGTTTAGAATAGTTCGGAAATAATTCTAAATCAAAGATATGATCAGGGTCATTCCCCCTAACACAAGGAGTGTGCTCATTAACAATAATATTGGATGGTTCCTCAAATTGTTGATTCTTAATGTTGTATACTCTATAAGCTTTGCAGCTTGAAGAGTATCCAACAAAGATAGCATCATCCGACTTTTCAGAAAATTTTGCTAACTTGTTCTTTGTCTTAAGTATGGTACACCTGCTGCCAAAGGATCTAAGAAAACCAATGAATGGTCGTCTTTTGTTCTATAGATCATAAGGGGTTTTTTCATTGGGCTTAACTATAAGAAATCTGTTCTGCACATAGCATGCAGTGCTGACTGTCTCTGCCCAGAATGTTAGAGACAGCTTTGAATCAGCTAAAATGGTCCTAGCAGCTCAATAAGTTTCGTATTTCTCCTCTCAGCAACACCATTTTGTTAAGGAGTTCTAGGAGCACTATATTGTCTGGCAATCCCTTTTGAGTTATAGAATGAGTCAAGAACTTCATTCTTAAACTCAGTCCCTTGATCACTTCTGATTAGTTTAACCTTATGATAAATTTGATTTTCTATTTTAGGGATAAAAGACTTTAAAGTTTCACCAGTTTCATCTTTAGTTCTTAAAAAGAATACCCATGTATATCTAGTAAAATTATCAACAATCACAAGACAGTATGATTTCCTTCCAATGCCCATTATACTTGTGGGACCAAATAGATGCATGTACAATAAGTGTAATGGAGTGGTGATAGAGTTAACTTCTTTAGATTTATGAGGAACCCTGTGTTGCTTTCCTTTTAAACATGCAACACAGTTATCCTTGCAGAGAAATTCCTTTTTAGGCATACCATGTACCAAATTATTTTTAATCAAATTATTTATGGTTTTAAAATTAATATGCCACATTCTTTTATGCCATAGAGTTGAATCATCACTATTAGATTTGGAAAGAAAGCATGATACTTCACCCAGTAGGGAAGCATTTTTCATATCAAGCTTGTACATATCCCCTTTCTGGGGAGATCTAAGAAGCACTAATTCCTGAGGAATTATCATCCCGGATTTGAGGATAATGCACTCATGTTCTATGAAAAGCATGTGGTGCTTTTGATCACAGAATTGAGAAGCACTTAACATATTATGTTCAAGATGTTTGACAAAGTTTACTTTTTCAATATTTAACTTACCGTTAGATACACTACCTCTGCCAGAAATGACCTCTATACTGAACAGGTCCTCCATCAAAATGTTAAAATTATTGAAGAAAAGATTTGTTCCCTGTCATGTGCCTAGAGCATCCATTGTCCACAATCCATACATTTTTATTTTTATCATGTGGATGTCCCTACATATAAGGTGAGAAAGTTAGTTACTATTGGAAACCCAAGCCTTTTCGGGTCTTGGGTTCTTCCAATGTGGATAGCGTAATTGAACCAAAATGTAGGCAGGGAGGTTCAATTGGGGTTTGGGAAGAAGAGGTTTGGGCTGCAACATCTTCTCTGGTCTTCCATTCTATTCTTTGGTTGATCATCGAAGATGAGCTTGATGAAGCTTGAGCAGGATAGCTTTCTTCCGATGCTTCTTTCTTTTTGGAAGAGGCTTTGATAACCTTTTCTGAAGTAGTCTTTTTTTCGAAAGGTTTCATAGGAATTCTCTTATTCTTTGGAATTTTCTTTGACTTGTCTTCTGAAGCTATTTTCCTTTCAAAAGAATGAGTTTTTTCCAAAAGCAATTTGGCTTTAGAAGCAAGTTTTCATTTTCTTAACATTTGAACCATGTGGTAAGGTCCAAATATGAACCCCTCCTTTACTTCTTCCTTCTTAACATTATTTGCATAATGTGTGCTTGCAGGATTATAGTAATAATCTTTAGCCATGTGGTTGTGCAAACCATACATTATACATTCAATGTTACTCTTCATGGGGTGTAATGACTGTTGTTTCTTGCATTTCTCAACAGTCTTCTCCTTCAGTTTCTGATCCTTCAACTAGATAGAAGTGCTGGTACTATATTCCTTTCCTGGATCAGATCTTCCAACCACTTGGAATCCAACTGAGATAAACACACCCTTTTGCTTTGGGTCTATCTTCAGCTTAGACTCAGCTACTTTCTTGGTAGTTTTCCTAGTTGCCTTGGCTTTGTTTCTTCTAGCTTTGGTGGTTAGAGGTTGTTTGTTATAGGTGAGGATGGATTTTTGTACCTGATCCTTCCCTGTATTGGTCTCTATATTTGCATCATTCTTCTTCTCATAAGATAAGGGGTCAGTAGATGGAACCTCTTGCTCTTTAGTACCACATCTTGGTTGTCTGATAGACTCATAAGAGTTTGGTGGAGCAATTTCATTGGTTCCCAACCCACCTCTGTTTTTATAACATATCTTTGAGTGGGAGGATGATGCAAAAATGGTTTTGAAGTTATGCTCTTCAATAGCATACTTCTTTGCTTTAGCCTCAACTATGACTAGTTGGGCTTGAGCCTCAGTTAACTTAGAAATTAAATCTTTGATTTAAGTCCTATGATTGGATTGTTCATGCTTTAAAGAGGACACGGTTCTTTCTAACTCTTTAAGTATGATCCATAAGTATGCTTTAAAGAGTCCTATGATTGGATTGTTCATGCGACTGATCCATAAGTATGATCCATTCGTGCGTCTGGTCCATGAGCATGATCCATTAGCATGAATAACCACAAGACTAATTCGAACACATTTCTGAATCATTCTTCACTCAGAGCTATGCACAACAACCTCAAACCTATATATAATGTTCATTCATATGTGTAATAATAAATACTATAAGAATATGTTATAATCAATAGTAAATAAACATCCAAGTGCATATATCTAATTACATTAAGTTCTTGCATTACACATGTGTAAGAAATGAAATACATGGACATTTAAGTACATAAACTAGGGACATCGTGTATCAACAAACTCCCCCTTGGACCTAGTTTACCCTATTGTCTAATACTCTTCACATGTTCTTGAAACTTCTTGTGTTTCTCTTTGGTGACTCCAGCATGAATGTCAAATGCAAAATAGAGTCGTATGACATGTTGGAACTGAAGAACGTGTACAAAGTCTTGTGTATCATAAAACAGTGGCCACTTGTATAAGGTATAAACATCTTCTGCTGACAAGTTGGTAAGCCACATTGGGTCGAATACCCTGATTGTCTCAATCTTTCCGTCTCTGTTCAAAACAATAACTACTTCCCCCGTCCTCCAATCAAAATACCACCACATGAAGTGAGGTGTGAAATCCTGTGGCATTTCCCTCAATGGAATCTTTGACATTGTCATCGGAGGTCTCCACTTCAACACCACCTTCCTTCTTCCAGAGATCGAGTCAACCTTAGTTTTATGAAGAAACCTCCTCGGTTGTTGAGGTTTGAAGTTGACCCATCTCGTGTGGTATTCCTTCTTTAATCTCATCTCAAACCATCCTGACATTTTCCTCGGTTTGGCATATAACAGATCTAGGCATGCCAGACTGTTTAACTCGAATCCTAGGAGAGTCTTTAGAACATGTGGATATCTGAAGTACTCGATCCCTTTCTCCCTTTTCACGGCATAAACATCTAAGTCTTCAAAGTAAGCCCAGCTGATAATCTTACGTGACAGCTTCTTATATCTCTTAACTTTGTACAGCTTGGTGTAGGCATTTTGCTTTGGAGGTTTTCTCTGAGCTTTCATCTCTGCTAAACATGCTTCCTATTCAGCTTTCCTTAGTTCTACATCAGCATCAGCAGCTTGAGCTTTACCTTCTGCTTTTTTTTCTCTATCTCTTTGTCATCGATCTTATCGAATGCATCACTGACAAATGTCTCACCCAAGTCTGGGATAACATTTCCATCAAAGTCAGTGTACTGAGGATAATGATCTGATGTGACATCCTCTATCTCGATATCATCCACTCCTTGTAACTCCTCATTTCTAACAACATCTACTTCAGGAGCATCTTTAACTATCTTATTTGGGTTGAGTCTGAACATCTCTACGAGCTATTCATCAGATAGATCATGTATAATCTCCCCTTCTTCTGGAGTGTAACTCACAGACCGTCTGACAATCCCTTGCAAATCAAGAATCATTGTAAGTTGAGTCTTAATTTGTTGAAGGGGAGCGACTTCGTACTCATCGGCCTGTTGAGTTTCATCTGCTTGATAGAGCAATCAACAAATCAGACATTAATGAATAACCAAGACATTAAATATAAATTATCATTATTTATATTAATTTAGTACAAAGTTCAATTTACAAAAGGTTTCAAAATACATAAACTTTCTTAATCATTACTTTTCTCTTCAACTTGAGGCTTATTAGCTTGAGGAGCTGAGGACGAGGTTCCTTGATCCTGGTTCTTCTTAATACGCCTCTCCCTCGCTGATTGAGTTGAGACTGACGCGTTAGCATCACCTTCAGGTTCATCCTCCTCATCATCGTCTTTCTTTTTCTCCTCTCCACTCTCACCAACTTCCTCCTCATCACCTTCATCCTCTGATTCATCATCACTAGAATCGTCATCATTATCAACATCATCATCTCTATCTCCTTTTACCTTTAGAGCCTCCTCCATTTTTCCTTTCAGCCCTAACAATATCTTTTTATTATTATTCTTCAATCCCTCAATCCTCTTAGCGGATGCCAACACTAGCTCATTTTGAGTTTGCAGGGCCTTGTGATCTCAAACTAAAGCCCTCTCATGAGCTTCGTTCTTCTCAGTTAGCTTGGCGATTTGCTTGCCCTGTGCTACATTAACCGCTATCAGTTGGCTCATTTGGTTAGCCCGAAGATCATCCGTCGCCAATAGCTTGAGCACTAACCCATTAAGGCTCGCCAGCTGTTCCTCTAACCCAACAGTGGGTAGAGTAGTGCCCTGTGGAGGTGGGATTTAGGTGGATGTTTTGGCTTGGGGAATAGTTCGGATGGTTGTAGATGTGGTGTATATGGGTATGGGAATAGGAATGGATTGTTGATGTGTGATTTTAGGTATTGAGGGTGTGGAAGATGTGGGTGTAAGTGTGGTGGTGGGCATGTCGGTGGTCGTGGCTGTGATGGTAGTAGTGGCTGTGGTGGTGGTAGTAGCAGTGGTGGTGGAAAAACTCAATAAGATGATCTTTTTGCATTTCCCCTTCTTTCTATGGGGTTGACCCATTCTCTTCCTCCTAGACCCCTTAGCAATTAGGGCTCCCCCTGGGCTGATGGGCTGGTTAGGTGTATAAGATGGATCACTCTCTTTAGTATTGACACCCTTTGACCCAACCTTACGAGTACCAACCACCTCCTTTCCCTTCTCAGTGGATACCCACTTCCTGCCGACCTGTCTCACTAGAGGCTCCTCATCAGATTCATCATCTTCTTCATCTAGATCGAAATTCCTGATATCCTCACTGATCAGGAAGTCCCAAAGGATGGCAGCTTGCTCAGATCTACCAGCTTCGGATGAACCACCCTGATTTGAGGGTGGTTGGACAGTAGATATGTCACAGGCTCTGGGTTAACTTGAGCCCTCATCTCCACCATCTTGACACTTATCTTGGTCATCATCATCATCATCCTCGTCATCATCAGGAAACATGACATGCTCAACATCGGAGTCGCTATGATCATGGCGCCACTTCTTCCTTGCCGGCGCTACATAATCAACATTAGCTAGATGGCCGAACAACCTTCTCACTGTGGGTTTAACCTGCTTTCCCCGATATACCTTCTCCTGCCTAGAGTCGTGTCATCCATTACCTCCAATGACACCTCATTGTCCTTAAGCTTAGTCTGGTTAGGTAGCTTCTCACTGAGGATCAGCTATAGAAAACGGGGATACATGCAAAAACCCTCCTTCCCCTTTGCCTCGATGTTCTCCCTCATATAATTAAAGAAAATCTTGGAGAAACTAAACGGTTGGTTGAGCACTAACGCAACAAATGCGTTCTGAATCTGATCGCTCATCTCGTCGAAACCACCGCGTCGTGAGGCTATGCACTTCAGAATCACATGTGCCAAATATTTAAAAGGCGGGCACATGTTGCTCTTGTTAAGCACGCCGACATTAATGTCACCGGTGTACTTAATCCATAGACATGGGATGTAGCTTGGTGGGACAATCCATGTCATCCCCCAAATCCAATACTCTCCTCAAATCATCCTCCCCGATGTCTATATCTTGTCCAAAAATGGAGCTCCTGATCCTGAATGGCTCGACATATCTGTTTACAACAGC
>BJCO01364718.1:0-14027 GCA_018326465.1 Flaveria floridana
ATGACGATAACAATAATAATAAACAAATAAACATATCCAACAAACACCTATCACATGAATTTTGTTGGCAAATGTAAAAAAGGAAGAAGAAAGGGAACGAGTCTTTGAACGATTACTTATTACTTTTGTTAACATCATAACAACAGTAACAATATCAATCATAGTAATAAAAATAAGAAAATTTTCATCTCATTAAAAACTTGACCCACTAAGAAACATCTATGGGTTAAAACGTTACATTAAACGAAGTTTAAAAGTACAAAAGTTGGCAATCAATAACGAAGTTAAACTTAAAAATTACATAAATTTGTAAGGTCCCATATGATTTACGGAAAATTGGAAGTAAAAGTGAAAATTTTTCCATCTAGAATCTTATTGGAAGTAAAAGTAAAAATTTTTCCATCTAGAATCTTGTTTTGTTAGTTAACGGATAAAATTAAAATTGAAAATTTTTTCTACATCCATTAAAATTCACTTTCATTCCACTTACTCTTGAAATATTTAAAATCCAATGGAATGTTCAATATTAACATTCCAATTCCACTAGAAATTTACCATCCATACATCTTATCAATTTTTACAAAATTTCATTCCAACTTTAATTCTTTTTTTTTCGCATAAAACATAGAAGTTAAAATTTGGAAAATATCGATACAGCAAAGAGAAAAGTATGACGTTTAGTTCCATAAAACCCCATATCAACATCAACACTCAGTTTCATCTAAAGGGACTCCACCAATTAAAATATCCCAATTCATTTCTCAAAAGGTTATAAAAAATACATTAAAGATGTGTTATCCATTCATGATTCATCCACTTATTTATTCAATTAACTCAATAGGAAATACACCTCTATATTTAAAGTTGCAATAACTTTAGATTATAAAAATATAAGTTCATATATTCAAACGTACATTCGTCCATGAACTTAAAAAAATAATATTTTATTACAAATATTCTTAGCACCGATCCTTTTTATGATTAAGATACTCATTCTCGTTTGGTGAAAGTTATGATTTTCTTTTAATAATATGTTATTTATACATGTCAACGTCACACAACACATATCTTTTCAATAGTACGCATCTAAAGTTTTGATTTTACATACGAGCATAAACCAATACACATAAATCATATCAAGAAATTCATTTAGCTGATAGACATATATAGATAATAAATTTTAATTTTATTGAACTAAGGAAAGGAAAACGAATACAAGTGTAAATGATTTCAGACTGTATATTGAAACGTTTATTCTACAAAGGGTTAAATGTGTGAGAAACAACTAGAGCGTGACACTTACAGCTTATAATTTAGGCGAAGGGTTTTAATTACATAGCTTCTAGGCACCAAAAACACGTTAACTTAACAAAGGAGTCCAGTGGATCCTTAAGCACTGTTGTACTTAGCGTAAACATGGTTCCTAACTAGGGGTGTGCACTTCGCGGGTCGACCCGGTTAAGACCCGCGAACCAACCCGTGAAAGCTGAGACCAACCCGCGTATGGGTTAGCGGTTACGGTCGCGGGTTTGGCTTTTTCTTTTGTAAATGGTTATGGGTCGGTTTCGGTCCAAACTCGCGGGTATGAACTAGGTTTCGATCCGGCCCGATTACAATTAGGCAAAAAAAAGACTTGGTTTTTGCCTTTTAGATGTTAGCTGGGTTGCCTTTGAACACCAAAAATGTAAAAAATGTTTTACTAACATATAATAGAAGTGTTCAGATAAATAAACTTTTAGTCGGTTATAGATAAATACTACTGCACGTTACATCTAAATTAGCTAATAAAGAGATCGTGACGACAACTAATATACGGTTTGTATTTTAATATGATACCAATTTGTCTATATTACAATAACGAATCTAAGAAACAAATCCATTGATTGGTTTCGTTAATATTTTTAAGTTTCATTTTTTTCCCAGCAAAAAGCACGAGCCTAAAAAACATTTACCTGAAACACTTATCGGTTTCGGGTCAAGGGCCATCCGTATGTAAATGGTCCGGTTCTCGGTTCTTTATATAAACCACTTATCGGTTTCGGGTCAAGGGCGGGTCAGTCCGGTTCGGTTCCAACCCGTAACACACCGTATCATGTGCATTCGGTCCTAAGCAGCTTAGAAGCACCATGTAACTGGTTCCTAATGCAAAATTATACACGCGTTACATTACCCTTAAGAAAGGTAATTTCTTAGATAATTTTGACATAATAATGAACTATTCTAAGAAAACAATAAAAACGTACATAAATTATTTGCCTGAAACAAAATTAAAAAAAAACCTAGATTAAAAGTCAAACAATTATGTATATTTCACTTTTACCCATCCAATTCATAGCAAACTTCTATTTAAGTTTCAAGTTGATGCCATATACATAATTTTACTAGTTCTTTCGCATATACATAATCATTTGTCCCTTATACACATTTATTTGTGTTCATTTAAAGTATTAACAAACGCTCTACTTTTTCAACAAACAAACATGAACACAAAAACTAGCATTTTTGTTTATTTGTTATTGTTTGTCTATTTGTTTCAATAAACTTTAAAACTAGAAGAAAACAAACGCGAACAAAGTAATGTCACACCAAATGTTACCTCCTTGGACCCGTTACTAGACCCATCCAACCCGCTCATTTTACAACCACCAACTCTAAGTGGCGTTTTCAATATATGTAGAACACATACTACAAACAACCCATACCAAGTGAAACCAACATAAGGACATAAAAACACCAACACACACAAATCGCAAACGGATCGGTCTCGAACAAAGGTCTCCTGACAAGGCAACAATATAATCTACAACATTGTCCCACCACACAAAAAGAAAGTAGTAACTTGCGTGGAGAACATATAAAACAACCCAATTTGCCATATAGCCCTACACCATCATCATTCTCCATTTTTAAAAGAAGTGTCTTTTGACTCAAAACAGAAATTAGTGCTATCATACGCAACTATCACTTTGCATTATTATTGCCCAATGCCCATCAACAAATCAACAATAAAAACATAAAATCTTTGCTGCACACATGTAACGTGAACTCGGGTATAAAGTATAACCGTTTTTTTTAAGTTTTTTGAGTAAAAAGAACAATGAATCCAATGATGAGATCATAAAGTTTGGGTAAAATATGAAAACCCACAAGCAGTTATATAGAACAGATACTATCGAATAAGAACCAAACTAAGAAACAAGGATTGCAGAACACAGTAAAGTAGATTCTTGATTCTAAGTAAAAGCACTAGTGGTGCATTGCTTATGAGGATAGCACAAATGGTAAACTATGGAATTATACTATACAGTATGCTTTTGAGTGCCTACTGTTTAAATTAAGAAGTAGGTGTTAATGTGAAAGGTATTTCTTAAGGGAGGTGGGGTTTGGGGGGTGGGGGGTCATTGCATTAAAAAGTAGAGGCGGCAAGCGTAACGGGTTGACGGATTGAATCGAAGAACCTAAACATGACACAGACCTCATATTCGTGTGCAAGGCATCAACCTAACATTTTACCAAAGCAAGTCAGATCGGCAGGTTGGATGTTCATGGGTCAAGATCTAGGGGCAAACGGGTTGGCTGGTTCTAATAAATGAGTTAAACAAGTTGACTAAACATATATAGTTTTATTTATTCTAATTTTAAAATGGTTGATGGGTCGAGCCATTCAAACAAGTGAACCCGAAAATGACCTGTTTATTTAACGAATTGGATATGACAATTCAATACCTAATAATTTTTGTGTTGTGTTTCAGGTAGTATAAAACAGCACCCATCATTTGACCTGGTCACATGGTGCATTACCTCAAAGGATCAAATCAAAAGAGTTCAAATTTCATGGCTTTTTATCACATTTTTCATAAGTTTGGCCAACTTTTAACAGATAAAAATAATAACCGATACCCAAATCAGGCCAAAATTTGTTACTTTTTTATCAGCAACCCCTTCTTTAATGTGATCAACTTCATCATTGTTAATTAGTGCGTTATCATTAGATAATAATACCAGGAAAACACGCCTTTAATCATACCACCGTCTTAAAATCACACCATCTTACCAAAATACAATTTACAGCAATCAACAAAAAACTTACTGAAATCATATAGCAGAATCCCGACTTGTTTTTCGTTTTCAAAATTTAAGGTAGCATCCCAGCCACTAAGTTTTGCAATCTTTACCCTGCAAAACAGCCAATATATGTTATCGGTTATATGTTATATGTTATATCTTATATGTTAGACTATCCAGCAAAATTATGGTGAATATAAAAAGTTGGTGATTTTTTTATATTCTCACTTTTTATAGATTTCCAAAGTAAGAAATTATAAAAAAAATGGCATGCATAATAAAGTGACAGCAGTTTTCCCCCTTAAGTGCTGTTTTCAGGATAAAAGTGGGGATGAGTAAACATGCAAAGTATCTGAAACAATTATCCTCACTGCTGAAGTCCTATATATATAGACATAAGAGGGTAGTAGCATATGTCCATACAGTTTATACAAGTCTTAGAAGCTACAGACCATAAATATTGCAATGAATGAGCATGTTGCGAGTGAGAGAATGAGTGAAATTTTTAGAAAGGGGAAACCCTTTTTTGCAGTGATTTTTTTGCAGTTTGGGCTTGCAGGAATGGATGTTATTTCTAAAGTTGCTCTGAATGAAGGAATGAGCAATTACGTATTCGTTGTGTATCGCCATGCTGTTGCCACCGTTGCTATGGCCCCTTTCGCCATGGTTCTAGACAAGTATCTCTCTCTCTCTCTCTATCTCACACTCACCTTAATTTATGTTTTTGCTTTCACTAATTACAACTTTGGTAACAGGAAAATAAGGCCAAAGATGACCATATCGATTTTTGTTAAGCTTATGCTGCTTGCACTATTAGAGTAAGTTCAAGTTTTTGCTAATAATAAGAAAAAGATGTGGTACTGGTATGATGTTATGATTAAATAATTAAGCTATGTTTCTTGTTTGACAGGCCGGTTATTGATCAGAATCTTTATTTTCTAGGGATGAAAGCTACAACAGCAACATTTGCAGTTTCCATGTGCAATGTTCTTCCTGCTATAACTTTTGTCATGGCATGCATTCTAAGGTAAACAGAAAAAAGCAATAAACATGATAAGAATGCATGAGAAAACACATGTGCATGGCATGCGTCATTATAAATGTATGTTCTAACTTCCGACAAAATCATGCACATAAAACCAATATTACCAACGAGCAAGGGAATCAAAGAAACTCACGTTCCAATTAACCATCCCTCATCCATTGAAGTGGCCCTTTTTGACCCATAAAGTCAATATTACCTACAGGTCGATTTAGATTGTGCTTGTCTCAAACAGGTCAAAATAAACTAATAGCTAACAGGGTAACAAAATGAAAGTCACCCTAAGTCTATTGTTATTAATGCAATGCATGCAACCTCTTAAGTCCTTTTATTTAAAGAAAATCAAGAAAAGAATGTTAAGTTCAAAACAGTCTAGTGGAAGACTTATAGTTAATATCGACTGTTGGTTGTTTGTGAAGAATAGTTTATAACAAGTTGGTGAATTTTGGTTGACTCAGACTTGAGGTGGTCAACCTAAAGAGTCTCCGCAGCCAAGCCAAAGTAGTTGGAACAATTACAACAGCTGCAGGAGCAATGCTTATGACACTGGTTAAAGGCCCGATTTTAGAGCTATTTTGGACAAAGGGACGAAATACCACAAACGTAATACACAACGGGGTAGATTTACATCATTCTCTCAAGGGTGCTATTATGATCACACTAGCATGTTTTAGCTGGTCATGCTTCATGGTTTTGCAAGTAAGAAATTATATGTTTAATAGACATGAAAATTATGTATTATTAATATTTAATAGTTCCTAATTTATATATATATATATATATATATATATATATATATATATATATATATATATATATATATATATATTTTGCAATTTGTAGGCGATTACACTAAAGTCTTATCCAGCTGAGCTGTCTTTAACTGCTTGGATTTGCTTCTTGGGTACAATTGAGGGAGCAATAGTGGCATTAGTGATGGAGAGAGGGAAAGCAGCAGTTTGGGCTATTAAGTGGGATACCACACTTCTAGCAACGCTCTACAGTGTAAGGATCTCTAATTAAATATAAAAAATTATATGTTATCCAATGATCAAAAGCAAAAAAATGTTAAAAAAAATTTCATTGAACCAATATATACTATATTCAGCTTGTCAAGCTAGAATTCGCGTCCAGCAACATGCCAATTCACCATCAATATATCTAAAAGTGACAAACTTAGCAGGTTGGACAGTTAACGCGTCAGTACAAATTAAACCCTGATCCGAGTCGAAACACTGTTTATCCAACTTTATTTTTTCATTTTTATAAATGCCTGGCGTGACTACAAAAATTACATCAATAATCATCTAATTTTTTGAATAAATCATTTAGAAGGCTTCATGCAATAAAAATACAATTTTGGCATTTGGCCCATTTGCTTGAAAGTTATATTACTTGTTTAACTTGATAGAAAATTTGTATATACGTGATAACACGTTCAAAAACTGCTAGAATTATACTTAACGGTACATTTGTCGGTTTTGCCCCCTCTATAAATATCAGGTCTAAAACAAGCATGCAGAACAAAAAAATGTGAAATAGTAACTATGGGATAAACAGCTATATTTAGGTTTGTGAATATTTAACCCAAGTTTTATTAATGTCTATGCAGGGCGTAATATGTTCGGGTCTTGCTTACTACATCCAAGGAATTATAATGAAAGATAGAGGTCCTGTTTTTGTGACTGCATTCAGTCCGCTGAGTATGATAATCGTAGCCATCATGGGCTCCATTATTCTAGCCGAGCAAACATATCTAGGAAGGTAAAAATAATCTATAAGAGTAAAAATTTCTAGTTCTTGATCATTTTACCTAAACACACGAACAAAAAAAATTGCCAGCTAATTGTATCTTGATTTCTGACAGGGTTCTTGGAGCTATTGTCATAGTTGCAGGGCTTTATATGGTTGTTTGGGGTAAAAGCAAGGATCACAAGCTTTCTATTGGTGAGCAAATGTCACCAGAAAAACAAATAGTGGATAAAGAATCTGAAGATAACGGTTGTCACAATGTCATTACTATCAAATCATCGGATGGCGTATTTGATAAACACAATCAGACAGCTGATGAATGCTAACAGTAGTTCAGCCAAGTACTCCATCCATCTATTAGTTAAAAAATGAAAAAATCATGGGAAAAAAGGTAGTATTGGTAGGGTGTAAGAGGTAGCAAAATAAGAGATTAACCTTAATGTACAAGAAAATGGATTTCCCTAAGAAATGGAAGTTTTTCTTAACCAATGTTTTCAAGCTGCTTACGTAATTATGGTATGAAGTCCACATCTAATATTACTCCTATGTAGGGTGACACAAAATGGCCGAGTTATGTAACATGCTAAACTAATTAGTATTAAAGCAAGTCATAATTGAACACGTAATTATGGTATGAACAGGTCAGCACACGGACTCTTTTTTGTCCATTTTATGAACACTTGATGTGTTAATTATGATGATACAAATATACATCAGTGGGAAAGTAATCTAAAGCTTCAAACATATAGGGTTTAAGAGGTTGTAAGCATTAAAAATAGACTATGTTTAAGATTGCATAATTGATGAGGGTAAAAAAGATTGTGTCCAATGTAATTATGTAAACGTTAGATAAAATATTACATTTAACCAGAAAATTTGTTTACATCAAGGATATTATCTCAATCTATCTTGCATAATAGAGGTGTTATAATAGATAGCCTACATAAACGTGAAGTTTCTGGCTTTCTGCTTAATGATAATACTTACTGTTTGCTGAATCAAGAACCCAATATAAAAATAAAAAAATAACATCTAAAACTAAAAATCATATCCAAAATAATGTACAGAACTGTGCTTGAAACATGTCATACCTTGACCAACTCAACTCTCTAAGACACAATTCCTTCTTCCTTCCCATATATTCGTTGAAGCTCACGAGTAGCAGCTAGAAATGATTCTGAAAAGTAAGAAAAGTAATATGGTCATGAATAAACTACAAAGAAATGCAACTTAAAACGGAAACAGGGTATCGGAGACATATTTGACAAAAAAAATTTGAAAACCGCACCTTTCCAAACCCTAAAAGATTTCTGGTTGATTTGTGATCCAGTTATCGTCTGAATTACTTCAAACAATACATTTTGAGGTGTGTTTCTCAGTTCTTGAACAACACCATAGATCGTTTTCCCGTTCTCAAAGTAAATATGATTATTTGGGTGCTTTGTTTTGCAACCAGCATGACGCTCAAACTCAAAAGCATTAATCGCCTTAAAATAATAAATACCTGGTTGTTAGGTGAGCAAAAATGGATTAACACTGAATTACATAATCAACACCACAAGCAACAAGCTCACCTTTGAAAAAGTACATGATTTACAGCCACAAAGATAGGTTGCACCCTTAATGACACCATGGAGCTCCTTCTACCATGCATATGAATTAACAGACAAGCAAAAAAACATAGCCCAGTTGTCAAAATAATAATAATTACAATGACTAGACTTATGTTAATTAAGTCCCTTGATTTCATTTTGCATGCTTAAATCACTTGACTATTAGGGGCTATTAGAACTCAACTATAAAGTCCCTGGAAAATTTTTTTAACAAAAAAGTTCTTTTTTGAAAAACTAATACTTCAATTTTTTAAATTATATAAAAGGGTATTTTTGTTTGATTAACTCACTAACATATATAAAGAACATTTTCGCTATTTAGAAAATCCAAGGATTTAATCATTTAAGCCTAGTTTTTTTTTTAAAACAATTGCCCAAAAATATGATTTTACAGCTAGCATTTACCTCTTTTGACCATGCAACATACTTCACAGGAACACCGTCTAGCATACCGGTTGATAACAAACTTCTAACATTTGAAGGAAAATTGTTTGGAGGAATCTTTTTAATTGTTTTTTGCTCTTTTTTCTTTAAAATAGCATCTCCGGGGGCAATTATTTGTGCACCACTAATAATTGCATCACTTGTAGATTCAGACAAACCCTTTTCTTCTGATCTTTTAATTGAAGATTGACCCATCAAAAAGTCATAATTGCATACAAGCCTTCCTGAAGAACTAATGTTATCTACATCATCATTTAATCCACCAAAAGATATAATATTGTCTTTGGCGAATGAATGCTTCATGGATATATCATTGTTACTTGTTTTGATCATTGACATTCTAAGATCATCTGCCTGCTTACTGAAAACAAGATCCATTGATAATGAATTATTATGTTCACTAAATGCATCCAAAGATATATTACTCTCGTTCTCTTTGATGAATGATTGAGATATTGTTGTGATACTACTATCATCCTTACTGGCAGATGGACCCACAGACATAGAACCATTATTCTCTCTGTAAGGTTCACCGATAGAAACATAATTGTTATCCCCCCTAGTGCAAGTGTCAGATAGAAAATCCTCAGCATCTTTGACTTGACTGACTTTGACTTTTCTAATTCCACCATAACTAAAACCTCCAAATGAGGAATCAATCCCAAATAGGTTGGTTGTCCTTGGTGTTTCATTGTCAAAGAACCTTTCACTGAACTCCCCAGTTACAGAGTGAAAATTAAACGAATTTTCACAATAAACATTTGAATTTAAAAGGGCAGTGTATGAGTTAGGGTGTGGAATTTCAACTGCCTGTTTCTTGTTGGGAAATGATTCTGCTTCATTGCCATCCATGAACCAATGATGTGAACGTTTGAGCTCAACTCTGGAGGAATTATTACATGTCATTTCACCATTTTCACCCATGTCTCCTTGCGCTTTTGACATCCAGAAGTCTTTGCTCTGGAAAGACGGGGGGCAATGAGTAGTGTCAAAATGGCGTCATTCATATTTCCCAAAAAGACCATAAGAATTGTCAATCTGTAAATCTAGTCAATGAATTTGTTAAACGTCACTAATAATACTTGCATAAATGCGAAACCCATTAAGTTTCTAAAACATTTGGCTAATTGTTACAACCATCTCAACAGGAATCAAAGAAAAAGAATCAAAATAACTCAGCAAGGCCAGGAGTGAAGAGAAAAAATTCCACTAACAAAGGACAAGCATACCATGTTTTTCAGTTGATTAGAGCCTCCTGTTCAAAAATATATCATTTAAATTAGTTACCAGTTACCAAATCTTCTGACAACTTTGAAAACAGAAATAATTTAAAATATTCCAATGGCAATATTTTGAACAGTTTATGCTACTTAGCAGGGTTGTTCACTCTCACAGTCAGGTTCCGCATCTTTGAAATTTTTTTTTAACCGAACGGAAATGACAAACCAAACCAGCCAGTTTTATTAGTTTGACGGTCCAAACCAATTTTTTATATTCTTATTAATCATTAGTTTGTATTTAAACTTTTAAAATGATAAAGATGATTCATGATTACAATACATATGTGTAACTACCTATTCAAGAAATAACATATGTATATTCCAAACCGGGCCAAACCATTGAACAGCCCGACTTGCTTTCATTCGGACAAAGGTTCATGAACACCCTACAGTGCTTAGTTGCCAAAAAATGCAAAACAAACAATTCACATTTCACTATACGATCTGAAAATATAGTAATATAAGTCATTTTAGGGCTTCAAATCAACTACAAAATATTAAACAAAACCAATTTCATAACTATGTTCATATTCAAAGTGCCGATCTGATCATGCTATCATAGCCAACAGAAAACACTTAAAGCTCAACTTCACCACCACATATTAAAACATCAAATAAAGCAAAAATACAGAAATATAAAACCAAATCAACAAAACAAAAGATTAAACCCTAAGGTAAAATCAAGCAATTAGAAGTTTCATGTAGTTTACAGCTCACATTGCACATACTGATATACGCATTAGTTAGTCATTTTAGGGCTTCAAATCAACTACAACACATTAAACAAAACATATACCATAACTATGTTCATATTCGAAGTGCCGATCCGATCATACTACCATACTCAACAGAAAACACTTAAAACTCAACTTCACCACCACATACATCTCCCACATTTTACTTCTTACACTTCAAAACACAAAACGAAGCTAAAATACTGAAAAAGTAAACCAAATCAACGAAGCAAAAGATTAAACCCTAAGGTAAAATCAAGCAATTAGAAGTTTCATGTAGTTCACACTTCACAACTCACATTGCACATACTGATAAACGCATTGAACTCATAAACAAATGATAATTTAATATACCTTATGGAAGTTTTCCGGCGGCCGTATGATCTCCGATCTACAATTTTCCGGCGAAGGTTGTACGGACGCCGATCATGGCGAGATCTAAGGAGCAGAGGGTTTGTTGCTTTGGGTTGAAGGAAATATCAGAGGTGGTTTTCTTCACTGTTAGAGTATCTGAATGAGTACACGTGGAAAGATCTTGATCGTTGGATTATTAGATGGGCTTAAGGATGTATGTGGGCTGAAATTTGAATGTGTTTAACTAGATGGGCTACATCTTGATTAGTTAGGGGTGTAGAAGGTTCGGATCAACATCAACTGATTTGGTCAGGATTTTTGAGCATGTTGACGGTTTGACGGTTTAACGGTTTGACGGTTTGGTATAAACATAAATCGAACTGGTTGACGGTTTGATTTTGATGGTTTGACGGTTTAGTTTTAACGTTTTTAAGAGTTTGTACCACTTTATTAATATCCAGTTGTTTAACTAGTGAAGTGTTTTTAGCATCCATTTTGTAAACTAATAGAAAAAATATATATGTATGCATACCAGCTGATAGGAAACATTGAAAGGATTTTGAAGTGTTTATGTACTATGGTATAGAAATTATAAATAATTTACCATCATAAATTTAAAGTAAGTAACTATTCATTCAGTTTGTTATGACAGGTAGGCCGGCTATGAGAATAATAAATTCGTATAGATTGTTTTGATGTACCGGAATGGCTAGCGGCGAGCTGCCATTTTTGTGTTTTGTTTTTATTTTTATAGAGATAGTTTTAACCATTTCAGTCCAAAAAAGAATCTTTTGACATATTATGCCTTGTGGTTTACATTTTATAACGGTTTCAATTCCTGACACTAACCCTGTTATACTTTTATGTTAAATCCATGGGCATTTTAGTCATTTAACATCTTGAGGACTATATATGTAACTTATGAAGACGTTAATATTTGAAGGGCTATTTATGTAATTTACACTAACCCGAACTATCTCATCCTCTCAGTCGATCTAATCATCTTCCTACACTCGCTGCAACAACCTTCAAACCACTGTGGAAACCACCGTACACAACCATCTACTTCAAGCCACCATCCACGTCGACAATAAGTGACTTCGGTTCGTAACTACAAACTACTGTAAAACACAGCGTTAAAATCGTTTTTTATTTTCCTCTGAACTATAATTGTCATCGGAATTTGACAAAATGGATAGCTATGTTTTTTTAAGCATCTCGGCAAACTTGATGGTATTGGGGATGATAACAAAGCTACCATTGGGCTAAATACCATGAATAAAATGTCCATAGATTTAACAAAAACATCTAATAGAATTAGTTTCAAGGACCGAAACCGTTACAAAATATAAACCACAGAACGTGAAATGTCAAAAGATTCTTTTTTGGATTAAAATAGTTAAAATGATCAAATCTCAGGGACTAAAAACGAAATTTACTCTTCTTTATAATTACGTTTTAAGAAAATCAAAAAGTAAACAAGATTAATGTAAATTAGGTTTTTCTGGGTTATAAGAATCATGGTTAAATTTGTTTTTACTCGCACACTCGTACACTATTATATATATATACTAATTACTAGTTATTCATCATGCATTGTATCATACGTTTAGTGGATTGTAGTCATTTTTTGTTTATAATCTTTGGCTTTTTTTATTTTAACCCAACATATTTTAATCTTTTATAATTTAATCCTAACATTTTTTAACTTTCAACTTTGGTCCCCTGTTCCTTGGATATTTTAAATTTTTTTCGTTTTATGTTTCGGTCTAAATTTTGCAAGTTAACACCCCGCTGTATACGTGTTCAGTTTAACATTTTTACACTTGTGTTTTTTTCACTTTTAAAGGGTCGGTCGCAAGGTACTTGTCCTAGATCGACTTACTTACTGTATTAGATGTTTTATGTTTCGTTTGCATAGTTCAACATTTTACGCCTATTATTTTTATTTTTTTAATGCGAGTTTCTTTGGTATCAGTGGACACATTGCAGTGGTGTGTCATTAGTCTTGTATGGTTTTACAAGACTAAATTTTACAAGACCATTGCAAGCTAAGAGCTTAACACTAGTTGTTACTAAATTTTAATTTAATTCATGTTAAAAATTAAATATTAGTATTGTTAAAGAGCTTTTGACTTGTATCGTTAGACTACCAATCCAACTGATAATCATAATTAATTTCTAACTAGCGGATATTTACCCAATCACGAAGTTGATTTTACATAAAATAAATGTTGCAATGGTGTGTTCAAAATTTTAGAGAGTATATTGTTGTGAAACCACGTGTTTAAAAAACACGAAAGCTCGTAGATAAAAATAAACGCGTCGCGAGCGTTCAAAAACACTTAAACCTAAAAATAAACACATCGTTAATAATGTGCCCGAAATATAAAAGAAATAAATATGAATATCCAGTATAAGAATAGAATGTGATTGGAATCAAATGAAAAAAAATTTAAGTTAAAAAGAAATCTGAATATTAGAAAAAACAAAATTAAATTATATATATATTAAAGATATAAACTTTAGCTACAGTATCCCCATTCCTCCTCCCCGCAATTCCACCGCTCCCTTCAGCCACCGTCGCCACCTCCCCGTCGCCACCTCGCCACCTCGCCTCCGTGGCCACCTCGCCCCCGTCGCCACCGCCCCCTTCGGCCTGTCGCGACCTTCGGCCCGCAGATCCCCTTCGGCCACCGTCGCCACCTTCGGCCCGCAGATCCCCTTCGGCCCTCAGATCCCC
>BJCO01364736.1:0-10555 GCA_018326465.1 Flaveria floridana
CTTTTATTATTATCTTTCAGTAGAGGTCGCTGTATGACCCTATGGTTGCTGAGGATTCATATAAAAGAGATTATTTAGGTAATCCCAAGTTTCATATGTTTCCACAGCAATCATAGTAAAGTTAGGAAATGTAAAGAAAGCTTGTAATAGCGCTTTTGTAATGTAATGCAACATTAGATGTTTTGTAAATGAACTACGTTGTATTAAATGGCAAAAGTATTCATAGTAAAAGTTTATGTTTGAAAGTTTCCGCTGCAAATGCTCAAAAGTAAAGTTATGATTATATGTTATACGCATTGTTTATTTAAAATATATGCAATGAAAGACCGACTGTAGGGTACCCGGGATCGGGGCCTTACAGGGAGAGAGTTTAGTTTGTTCCTCTAGCTTCATGGAAGCTGCAATCAGGGCGGCTTCCAGGCTAAACACTCAAGATGATGAGTTAAGGGCTACCAGATTAAACTACCTGGAATCAGAAACTACAACATCGGTGAACTCATCTCTCTTCCCTTAAAAGAGTTAAATGAACTGGCAGACTTGGAGCTAAAAAAGGAGAAGAAGGAGGTAGAGGATGCAGAGTTGCTCCTCAAGGTCAAAGAAGAAAGAAGAGAAAAGAGGCTATACAAACAAGCTCCTTCTCTCTCCCCAATTCATGAAAGCCGTAAGAGAGAGGTTGTCACAACTGAACCACCTCAGGTAGACAAAGAAGCTGACAGACAAAACATGATCAACTACATGACTGCCTCAGGCCTCTATCAGGCATCTGCACTTCTTTCCCTCTCTTATGAATACATTGAATTTGAGTACCTTAAGCAGCTTGAACAACAGTTCTTAAATGAACAAAAGGCGGCTAAAATAAAGAAGAGGGAAGAAGATGCAAAATTTAAAGCCATCATCCAGAAGAGCCAAAAGAAGTCTGCTGGCAGATAAAGGATGATGAGCTTCTTGAAGCTGTATGGATTCTCCAGAAGGAGGCTTGGTCCAATGTCTCTATCTACTATGGTGAGCACATTAGAGTGATCAACCAAAAGATTAAGAAGGGAGAGCTTGTGGACTTGCATTCTCCACCAAGCCAAGCTCCTCCTAAGGTTGAGGTTAAGGTTGAATCACAGACGACACAACATGGACCTTCAACTGCTACACAGCCAACTTTATCTTATGATCCATAGTAGGGTTCCACTCCCTTTCCTTCTGAACTTATGAGGGAAGAGGACCCAACTGAGAGAGGCACCACTGAACAACCTGGTACTCAAGACCATCCCTCTCAGTTAAACACTCTTAAGAGGAAGAAAAGGATGGCCCAGAAAAGAGTATCCAAAAAGTCAAAGGCATCCACTTCCAAACCTCAAGATGAGTCAGAGCATCTTGAGGAAGTGCAACAAGAGGCTGCTCAACCACAACCTCTTAAAGCTAAAAGACGAATTCTGTCCTGGACATTTGCCGCTAATCCAGACAGATGGTATGTCATCAAAGATCAAGGTGGTTAAGATGTCTACTTCTAGCAAGACATGCTTGATCTACCTCTCCATGATCTCTACGACATGAGAAGATATTATGAGAGTTTGAGGGATCCTGACCAAATCATGAAGAAGGGAATGGTCATGATCCTAATGAGGACTGTCAACTGCTAAAGATCTTTCTCTGTTTTTATAGCATTAACCTATGGAGAGTTTGTAGAGTTTATATAGATACTGATGCAACCAAAGCAACCAGATGGCTTCCTGCATGCATGCACTAAGTGCATAAGTAGAACTGCTATGGAAGTTTTATACTTTGCATGAATATTATGCTAAGTATAAAATCTTTTGAAGCCAAAGTTCCAGCGAAAGCTTTATACTTAAATAGAAGAATAATTCTAAGTATAAAAGCTTCCGAAGCCAAAAGACCAAATATTCGAAGCTTAAGAAGAAGTCGTTCGAAGCTTCAAAGACAATGTTTTTCAAAGCCAAATGAAGTGAAGACTGATTTCTTCCAAAGACAGAGATCAACATGCTTTCTCAGATGTACTTTTGCATAAAGCTGAACCACTTTCTGTTGAAACTCTGAAGACTCACCAACTTGAATGAGTTGGTAAAAAGGTCCATGCTTTTGCAACTGTACATTGAGGTCTTGGGTCTGTAACTTTATACTTTATGTACTTTTGTCCTTTTTATATTAAAATAGGATGTGAGTTATGACATGTCATAGTCACTAGTCAAAAGGCAATCTGCCTTTGACTCTACATTGATTTTGTTGTCTTTCAATGTTCCAACTGCCTTTCCAAGTATAGCCGGTTGTAGGATGTAGTATAAAGTATCTCAGGGTCTTGTATTGTAACTAAGAACTTATGCATTGTAACTCTTGTAAGAGAACTTGAAATTAATATACAATATTCTTGAAAACCTTATATATTGTTCTTGAGTTCTGTCTCATACTTACTTGCTTGTGTTCTTTACATACTAGTTTCGTAACCCGGTTTCTTATTTAATTTGTTAAGTGTTCTAACACTCTCCTTATTATGAGACTGATTGTATTGACCATCCCTTAACCGGTCCTGCAACTTTGTTTTACTTTATAGTTGTTACACAAATTACTTAACCGTTATATAACGATAGCTTTTGGAACTCTTTTTTTTAATTTAAAATGGCGGGTAGGTGCGCGGAGCACATAACATGAAGTATAAGTCAGCAGTGAAGGGAGCGAGGGAGCAGCACGATGTTCACCGTTAACCCCAACACCAGGTCACCATGTGCGCCATGGGCGACGTTCACATCCAACAGTCTAATGTTTAGTTTTTCAATGAAAGTAATGGTGAACAAAAAAACCGGTTCGTGAACCGGTTCGGGAAAAAAAACGGAACCGGTTTTGGGCCCAGCCGGTTTGTCCCAAACCGGTTTCAAACCAGCCTAACCGCCGGTTCTAGTTCGGTTCAGTGTACCCCTTCTTCAAACCGGTTTAGAAACTGGTTCGGTTTAAAATCGGTTTCAAACCGGTATCCAAACCGGTTCTTAAACCAGTAGCCTAAACCGGTTTTCAAACCGGTTTTAAAAATAGAGCCGTTATATAACGGCTTTATAGCCATTTGGAGTCCTTTTTGACCCTTTTTTGGTGTTTTTTACCATTATACCCCTATTAGGTTAGTATATATATGTATTAGATGTTTTGGTTGAATCGCAACAACTTAAAACGCTCTCTACTATTAAAAATCACAAAAACACTCAATACGTTCATTCTCTTACAAAAAACTCTATCAAAACTCTCTCAATTCCCAAATGGCTTCATCAAGTGCTCAATCTTTCGTTGGTTGTGATGCGTCTTCAAGCAATGTGGTGGTAACAATCCTTCCAATGAATAGGAACATGAAATATGGTACAGTTATGATTTATGTCAAATGGCAAACGGTCCGAACAAGGCTCGTTGCAAGTTTTGTCATAAGTTTTTCAAAAAAGATGCAAACAAAACATTGAAAAATCAAATTTCAAATAAATATTGTAAGGCGTTGAAAGGTGAACCGTCTCAAGGTCAAGCTTCGATGACAAACGAAGGAAATTTTTGGAGTTATAACGTTGATGCGGTTCGGGAGCAAATGGCGTATTTTGTAATTCAAGAAAGCTTGCCATTCAAACATTTCAACAATGAACGTTTGACTCAACTCATTCAACGAACACTCCAACCACGTTACACCAATGTAAGTCGTGCTACTCTTCGAAGAGATTGCTTAAAAATATGGAAAAAGTAAAAAATTAATTAATATCTTATTTTGAAAATTTACAAACCGGTGTTAACTTAACTAGTGATATTTGGTTGACTCCTCACGGTTCACCAGACTCGTACATTTGTGTCACCGCCCATTGGGTTGAACCCCATTTGTGGCAAATGATGAAATGTACGATTGCGTTTGAATTGTTTGATTATCCTCACACAGGCTAAAACATTTTTTTCTTATTGATAATGTTATTAAAACGTATAAATTAGAAAACAAAATATTTTTTTATATCTTTTGATAATGCGTCAAATAACACGCTTGCGATCGATCATTTAAAATTAAAATATAATCTAATGTGTGGCTGTGAAGTCACTGGATCGATGAACATCCGAGCGTGTTCTTGACGGAAGGTGATAAACCAAAAGACAAACAAAAGTACAAACAAGAATCAAATGATTTCATTGATAAAACATAACGATTTTAAGCTCGTTACAACTTAAGAATTACAACTTTTAGCAAGGGGAGATCGAGCATGATCTCCCCTCTCATCCGGCAGCACCTAGGCTCCGGGCAGACTCCCTCTCTAAAACCCTTACTCTCTACACATTGAAACTGGTATATATAGGCTTCGGCCCATATTAGATACGACTGGGCCCATTCACGTGATTGGACCATGCGTATGGTTCAATCGTACGACTGGATCATGCGTATGGTTCAATCGTACGACTGGACCATTCTTATGGTTCAGTCTTACATATCCCCCAATCGTATCTCTTAGTCGCACGACTGGTCCATTAGCATGGCTCAGTCGTACGACTGAGTCTCATTCGCATATGCTCCTGCGAATGACCCAATTTCATGTGTTCACAAGGTGTATAACATTAAGCCTAGACTATTCGTCAAGCGACGGACACACTATATATGACAATATATGCTCCAACAGTGACGGTGTGTTTTTTATAGTCAATGTGTTCCACACATCATAAACTTAGCCGTTTGAGACGGTTTAAGAACGATTGAAACGCAGAAAGATAGTTTGAAAAGAATGTTACGTGACATTTTTAGCAATAACCAAAGATATAGTAGATATCGCAAGTTTTGTAAAGACGCAAATTCCAAATGTTTAGGTTTGAATTGTGACGTACCAACACGATGGAATTCCACTTGTAACATGTTTGAAAAAGCTATTGAACAAAAAGAAAGTTTAATAGTCTTTCATAATTGTTTGGTAAGTCATGAAAAGATAAATAGTTACTATCTATCAGGTTGGTTCATTATTGAAAAAGTAACCAAATTGCTTCAAATGTTTAAAAACGCAACTACTTGTCTTTCTGGAGTTTATTATCCAACGAGTCCGTTAGTAGTTCACCAAATTTATTTAATGACTTTAAAATTAAATGAGATGTCGTTTAGAGGTAGACCTTATTCGAATATGATAACCCCAATAAAAGAAAAACTTAAAAAATATTTTAAAGAAATGCCTCCTGTTATTACATGTGCCGCTGTATTAAACCTTTGTTTAAATTTAGGGGGAGGGGGTTTGAAACTTTACTTGATAAAATTACTTCTAATTTGGATTTAGAAGTAGATAACCCATTTTATGGTAAAACTAATAAAGCTATGTTTAACAATCAATTAGGAAAAATAAATAATGTTTATTTATTAAAATATGGTGAAACATTTCAAATCCATGAGTCATTAAGGCATGCAGCAAATTTTGAAAATTCAAATGATCCAATGTTTGATTTATATAATACTTTAAAGGATGAATATAATAAACGTCAACGTCATAACACTTAGAGTAGTGAACTCGGGAGGTATGGTGGAACAAACTTTTTATCCGTCATGAGTCCATATGAATTTAAAATTTTTGATTTGTTGGCTTGTGGAAAGGTAAGAAAGATCAATTTCCCATTCTATCCACCATGACGCGAGATTTACTAACCGTCCAAGCTTTCACGGTAGCTTCGGAATCTGCTTTTTCTATTGGTGGCAGGGTTATATCGATAAGACGAACTCGACTCACTCCTCAAGCGGTTGAAATGTCAATTTGCTTGAAGGATTATTTGGATGCCACACAAAGAGTACAAGACAAATGTTCATTTGAAGAAAAATTGGAATACGAAGCAGAATTATACGAGGATGAAGTAGAGAGCGGATTGACATCCGGCATGACTGATGATGAAGCGGCATATGATGAATATCTTCGTAATAGTTCCGGTTCTGGTGGCGAAGAATAAACGTACAAGTGTTTAGTTTTTAAAACTTCTGTGTTTAGTTTTTAAAACTTCTATGTTGTTTAAATTGTTTGTATGTTTATTATATATTTCACTTTTGTTATATGTTTTATATATAATGTATTTCACTTTCTTTGCATACTATTAATAACAATATTAATAACAAAAATGTTAAAACATTTATATTAAAAATTTATATAAACCGGCCCAACAGGTTTACAAACCGGCCTAAACCGTTGAAAAATATTAATTTATATTAAAACATTTACATTAAAAATTTATATAAACCGGCCCAACAGTTTTCCAAACCGGCCCAACAGTTTTCCAAACCGGCCCATCGGACTATTTAATAAGATTTTTATTATATAAAAATTTATAAGCTATTAATAACAATATTAAATATGATTTAATTAAAAAAATAATAAATACCGAACCGGTTTGGGCCCGAACCGGTTTTATAGATTTTAGATTTTGTGGCTAGAAACCGGTTTACGACCCGAACTGGTTTGAGGCCAAAACGGTTTTGACTTTGGTTGGCTCGGTTTAGACCCCAAACCGGTTTGGAAAAAACCCAGTATGTACATGTCCAGATGAAAGGATGTATACATGGTTTATGAAGTTTTTTAGTTTTTAACATATTATTGTTTTCCAAAAACACACCTTTATATAATAGATAATAATCTTTTCACCATCAATTATATTGATTTTCTAATTTAGAAAAGCATGAATCATCATACCCTTGCTTGACTTTAGATGTCAAAAATTATTATTATTTTTTTTCAATAGTTAGGTTGATGACGTGAGGAAATTATTTTAGGTATGGCCCTTTTAATTTAATCTCCATCTTTATTTACAGTAAACTTTGAACTTTGTTCAGCATGTTTAGATAAATAATCACACATATTCCTGCAATCATCATGTTTGTATCTTCTAAAAACTCTTTACATAGGGTTGTAAAAATCATGTCATAATATTATACCAACATTAACATAATAACATATTTTGGGTTGTTTGTTTTTAACTTATTTGATAAACATGTCATATTTAATTTGAACCTTCTAAAGTTCTAATCCATTTAATACGCAGGTCATATCACCTTGTAAGTTTATAAGTTTATAATTTACAAGTCTAACCCATCAATCCGGTTAGGACCTGTTTTAAACTTTATACAAGCCGTCAGCACTTGCAACCGGTTTAAAAAGTTTTAGAGCTGTTTACAACCCGTAGACAAATACATGATGACGAAATGTGATAAATATACAGAAGCAAAATTACTTTATGATTTTATAAGCCATCACACACTGACTTCATAACCATGAAAAGGTGGGGTTCAATCTACCTCTCACCATTTTCCATTATAGCATTACATAGATGAATTTTGAATTGTCTAACCTCTGGTAAAATTAAAGTTAAAAATATAACTTTTAAACAACTAAACAAAGACTCCCATGCAATCTTTTACTTAAGTAGCACAACAAACAAATCCAATTCAAGAACATATTTGAAGACAGGTTGCTATACACATGCTCATCGGCTCGGACCATTCTTCAGCCAATACTTCAATTTTCAAGGTTTATCACAGTCATGGTCAATAGAGATCCGACCAGAACCTCGACCCATAATTCTCCCAAACGAGGGTACAGCTGATAATCCCCTAAAGCTACTGCTTCCCTCACTCAAGTTCTGAGATTTTCTTGATTTTCGCTGTTTAGTAGAAGAATAAAGGTCGAGTTCTTGGTCAGCAGGCTTGACTTTGACTTTGACAACTGTTAGTTGTGCAATGTTGCTTCTGCAAAAGGGGCAGATGGGTGCAGGTAGGGTTGCTGTTGTCGGGTCGGGCTTGTTGTGGCAGCACAAAGCGAGTGTGCATTGAGCACACATTTGGTGACCACAATCTTGAACCTCAATCGCGCATAGTTGGTCAAAACATATGCAGCATAATTGTGAGTCACTGGCCTGCAAATTGCCAAAATATGAATTTTTTAAAGTAAGTTGTGAAAATTATGTTTCATTTAGACTACTTCAAACAAAAATATCTCCCGATGAAAGTGAAAAGTCAACTGTGTCCACTTCAAATTATTATAATCCAAGAACTTGGATTATTTAAATCTTTACACTTGTAGAGGATTATATCAAATTATAACATTGAAAAACTATTATTTCGACTAAAATGGCAATACTAAATCAGTTTTAAACAACCCTTAACGTAAAAAACAGTAAAAATAAAAACATTACAAATTTATACATGAATTACCTCTGAGATGTTATCATTTATGCCTGTAGCATCAGAATGGGCTGGAGATGACACCACGAAGCCCGAAGCCTCCAAAATCTGTTTCTCCCTTTCCCTGTTAACCTCCATTAGAGCCTGCTCTAACAAAGCTTTGGCATCTTGATTAAGCTCATTAATGAATTTCAATGGTGATGGCCACACTAGTGGCTCTGCAGACGAAGGGTTCAGTAAGGCGGCACATGCTCGGTGCTTATGTCTTAAAGCAACCTGGTATGGTATTCGCCTGTATTATAAAAAAAGAAATTTAATAGCAGATCCAACATTTTCGGTCAGCCCCTTAACTGCAATAACATTTAATCACTTAATATTTATGAAAAAGCTTACCCTGATGCATCTCTGTTAAGTCGATCAGCACCCCATGCTAATAGTTCTCTGATGCAATCCATTGAACCCCCTCTTGCAGCCAAATGAAGTGGAGAGCTACCAGGAAGACTGCAAAAGAAGATTAATTTAACAAACAAGAAAAGAAAAATGACACAAATTAGAGATCAATTTGTTGAAACAACTAGTACCCGTATCCACCAGTGGAGGAACAAACAAGGGCCCCATTGTCAAGGAGTACATGAACACATTGGGGGCGTCTTTGACGGGCGGCCAAGTGCAAGGGTGTTGCCCCTTTTCCGTCTCTTATATTCACAAATCGCGAAAAACCCCTGTAATTTGAAATGCCCAATTCAATTGAATGAAATCTGAAGCTACAATTTGGGGAAAAATTTTGATTTGATAGAAAGGAATGCATATATGAAGTAAAAAGGCAGATGCACACCATGAAACTGATACATGGGAGGTCCGGGCAGAGGAAAGAATGGTTTGGACACAATCAGAGTGCCCAAAATAAGCAGCATAGTGCAAGCATGTTCTTCCGTTTAATGAATCAAACATCAGAATCTGTCAAATTTAAGTACTATCATCAAAAAATGGCAACTTTGGACAATCAATTTTATACAAATCATCTTCAATTTAAATTTAGGCAATCATAAATGGTTATATTTGGGGCTGATAAATGATAAGAAATGGATGAAACTGATGACGTACATTAGCCCCAGCTTGAATGAGCTTTTCAACACAAGAGATCTTCCCGTGCATTGCAGCTAGCATCAACGGAGTCTAACATTCATTAATTGGATACAAAAACATCAGTTTGATACTTCAAATTGATCTAACAGAAAAGAGAGCAACTGTGAACAAGAACAACCAACACACCTGTTTGTGACGATTCAAACAATCAGGATTGACTGATCGATTATCCAAAAGCATAGAAACGATCTGAATAAAATCACATAACATATACGGGTCAAACTCAGACAAGCAAAATCAAAAGCACCCATGACTCATAGAGCACATAAATCAAGAAACAATAAAGTAAGAACCTCAATCCGTCCATTGGCAGCAGCTATGTGAAGAACAGAATGTCGATCATAGAGAGTACTTTGCCTGATAAGATGAGGACGTTTGTCCAAAAGGGTGTTGAGAGTCTCCAAATCTCCAAATTGAACCGCGGTGAAGAGCTCATGTTCATCTTGGATTCTGCAGCTAAGGCCTTGCCCCATCTTGGTTGCTACCGGCGGAGGTTGCCGGAGACACCCACCAACGGAGGAGAAGGAGTGGTGGTGGTGGTGGTGGTGGTGGTGGTGGCGGTGAATAAAGAAAGCGTTGATGGCGTTTCATTTAAGAAGAGTAGAGATTCCGAAATTAATGTAGTGGGTCCGGGCGTGGACCATGGTGTACCCACTTCACTTATTACTTTTCTAGAGACAAATTTTTATGTTATCCACCAAAACTTAATATATTATTACATTATTTTAATTAATTAGTTGATCTATCTAGGAAGATAATTAATATCTCTGTACAGTCTTCCATATAATACTCTCTCTAAGATTTACATTGTCTTCAGTCTTCAAAAATCTTCTGTCTTCAAGTCTTTTTCTTTCTTTCTTCTCTTCAATCAGCATCCTTTTGTCTTTTGACTCTTGATCTTCTCTCTTCATTCTTCTTTACTCTTCAATCTGCAAAGAAATCCTCAGGCTCCTCTTTTACTTTGAACATCGGCTTTTGCTTATACATGTCAATTTCCCTCAATGCATTATCAATTGCTGACTTGAATTTACCAGCAAGCATGGCTTGTTCTGGTTTTGATTCATTAGTCTTGATCTCCAATGCCTTCATCCTTTCCAATGTATCCTTAGAGAGACATGCTATATCAACATTAGCATACAACTCTATAGGATGTTTACTTCCTTTGCGGTACACTTCCAAAACTCCTTTTCTTGATATTCTCATGAACTCAATGTCTTTTATTTCTCTTTTTACTATATTGGCATAAGCAAGAGCCTTTCTCAA
>BJCO01364742.1:0-10244 GCA_018326465.1 Flaveria floridana
ACACTGATATTAGACAATTCATTCACCATTGAGGCATTTCATCAAACACGTCACACCCATAAACAAATTAGACAAAAAGAACCCAAAACAATCATCTAATTCACATATACCATCAACAATAAAGTCACCACATACCTCAAATTCAAGAATTCTTCACCAACAACAATAAAAGAAAAAGCTTTGGAATTACAAGATTGAAACAAATTCAATCAAAATCTTTCCTTTTGAATCTTCTGTTAATCTTGCCGAATTGGGGCATAAAGTCAAAAACAAAGATTTTCTTGTGGGATTCGCGGGAAAATCGGCTAATGTATGTTCTTGAATGTTGATAAACAGGGCATATAATATGTATGTATATATATGGGTGTGTAGTATATGTTTCATGCTTGCACGTTCATGGAATCTTGATTATCTCGTAGTTGACGATTAATAATTTCTCCGGTGGTCTCCCCGACGTGCATTGGTGATTGATGATTGATGATTGATGATGGATACAAGTGATTTCTTCGATTTTGTTATAGTTTTCTATTTGAGTGGATTCTAAATTTGTTACTTATTAGAGATTATTGTTATAACAATTGTTTAATATAGTTGTAGTTATTTAAATAAATTATGAAATTAGATTGTTAAATGTTTAATTTTTTCATATTAAATAAATACTGAAGTCGGATGATTCTATAAAAGTTTTAAGTAAGAAACTAGTTATGTTTTCTAATGTGAATCAAATATCATGATTTCACGTAAGATGTTATGTGTGATGTTATGTGTGACTGATATGGCGGCATTCGAACATAGATTTAATTAAATTTAGATTTTAACGATTATGATCTTACTTATCGAGTCTTGATACAATAAACCTTTTTAAGCATGCTTAATCTTTTTATTCTTTTGTTTGTGGGTTAAAAGAATTTAAAAAGTAAAATTCTATCTTGAATAAATTTATATTGAGTTTAAAGAAACAACAAGCATATATAATTTAGGGGCTGTTTGGTAACTTTTGAATGATTAAGTACTGAACCAATAAGAGGTCTGAACCATTAAGTGCTGAACCATTAAGAGATCTGAACCATTAAAAGCTAGTATATCGTTTAACTATTCAAATGCAAATATCTGACTAATTCAGATAAGAGGTCTTAACTATTCAGTATTAGACCTCTTAACCATTCAGCACTAGTATAATGCTTAAACATTCAGAGGCAAATGTTTGAACCATTCAGACATTTGCTCGTGAAACAAACAGTCTGAACCATTAAGTGCTAAACTATTCAGACATCTGAACCATTAAAAGTCTTATACAGAGGCTGTCAAACAGCCCCGTGTTGTTCACATCAACCAAGCAAGATGTTCAAATTATGAAAGTTTTTGGGTCAACTGATTGATTTAATATGATATTTACCACTTTTGATGTCTTTTGTTATTCAAATGAGAATGTGTCATCATTTTAATCAACTAAAAGTAATATTTTAACTCATGTTGCTATGATTGTGATTATATGGGGATACAATACCATTACTTATATTATTTATATATTTTGTAGCACGTTACATCATCACTTGTAAATTATATAGTTATATTTTAAGCAACTAACCCAGTTGTTGGTGTCGAAATAACAAGATCTCATGAAGTCATTATAGATTGGAGTTGATTTGTTTATTGATGCTATAAGTATGTAATGATTATTTGGGATAAGCTATCATGCTATACGAAAAAAAAAACGCTACACTTTGAAATTAGTATGGTAAAAGATAAGAAAATAATTATCAAAACATAAAAGTACATACATTTATTGATGATGTTAAAAAGAAATGGTATGATTGTTAAAATGTTAAATTTTATACGTAAAATAGCCATTTTACAATAAATTTAACATAATCCATATAAACTTAAAAGTTCGATTCAATTTTTGCTATCTTGTTATACAATATTATCAGAAAATCCAAACACCCTAAAGGCTTATTTTTCATCAATACCAAAATAACACAAATTTGTATCTCAGAGATGACAAAGTTCATCTTATAGACTATAGATTTATGCAAACTATAAACTGCGACTAGAGCACAAATAAATGAAATTTAGTTACCATTTCAATAAAATTAATTATTTTTAATGTAATTAAAGGTTTAACTATTAAATAAATTTCGTATTATCACCAAAACATCATCCCTACTTGTTAACTAACACAATTAACAAACACATTCATAGAATTATAGCAAACACAATGTTACAAAGTTCCTGCGTATGCAGGCCCAAATGGCCTCGGACCAACTTGAGCCTGATATACATAACCTTATATCGGTGTTTCCACGTTCATAGAATTACACGGTCAAGTAATTGATATAATTCATACACAATCATCCCATCAACATAACATTCATAAAGTTCATAATATAATAGTACAAAATAAACAACATTCATGTGCCGATTGTCAAGCCCGATCACGAGCCCGACCCGACCCGACCCGACCCGCCAACTATACAATCCCAACCTGACCTGTGTCCTCGGTTTGACTTGTTGACTCACTGTTCCTTCCATATACGCCCACTAACTCTTAACTTGAGTTCTTGCCTATCTCCACCTGAGAAAAACAATGCCAAGTTTCTTGGAAGCACTAGCCCGTCTTGACTATCGCGAACCTTTCGATGGCTATCGCGAATGCTTCGTGGGACCCCTTGCCACGTAAATTTACGTCCATACCCTCCAACTTCTAATGAGTAACTAAACTTCTTAGCTTCATCATCCTCACCCATGAACCGTAAAAAAGCTATGTAAACAGGTGCCATTCCAAGCAAAAATGCCTCAAAATGCAAACAGAATTGTCTTCCATAACAGTTGAATACCTATACGTATAAAGAAACCAACTTTATGCTCTGATAATACCCATTTATAACCAAGAACAGGTAATAACGACACGTTAATGATGTAGATAATGGATTTGTGTTTTTAAGTTGAGTGTTAGCAGGTGTTTAGATGTGCGTTTTAAAAGTGATTATGTGATACTGAATGATTAAAAACCGATTAGCAGTAATAAAAAATGGATCATAGGAAATAGTGTTTGGATTAGAGATGTGAACGAGCCGAGCTGCTTATGAGCTACTTGAGACCGGCTCCCTAAAGTTCATATCAAACTCAAATCTTTGAATTTCGAGCCTTACACCGATTATTCAAATTAGATTACATAATTTTTGTATAAAAACATATATAAATTTTTATTACTTATTTTGCTCATAATTCAAGTTATTCGAATCAGCCTGAATTCGAATCGGTTCAAATTAAGATAACCCAAATAACCCAAAAACCAACCGCTGAACACCCCCAAAAAACTAGTTATTGTGGTTTCAAGTAGCGAAACTAGAGAACAGTTGTAGCAACTTACCGTTAGCATCCATGTCGCGTTTTCAACTTCATGCGGATTAGATTTAACATATCGATGGTTAAAAGTGCATCCATCATGCATATCCACATTATGATCATCCTTTAAATGTGTCACAAGAAACGAGATATCCCCATTGACTGAACACTCGGACCCTGCGTAAGGACAGTTGTAGGGGCGAAATCGACAGTTTTGCTCGTGTTTTAGCTTGCTATAATAAGGAAAGATGTCATGGCATCCAAGATTTTGGTGTGTACATGGAAGTTCTAAAGATTCAGCAACCTTTTCCAAAGCCAAACACCTTATATTTCCCATTTCGAGACGGCATGTAGGACAGCAATTGTGCACTCGAAGTTTGCAATTTGAGCATAAAGTGTGGCCATTTGGACACTACAAAAAGATGGGATAGAACGGTTAATGATACATATCTTGAGCAAAATCACCTATTTTGAAGTAATTAACAAGAAAAATAAACTATATATAAACCAATTGAAAAAACTAGTACAGAACTAAAGTAAGCTTCATGTAACAGTTTTCTTTACATTAACTGAAACAAAAAAGACAAACATACCTAGTAAATCTCATTCATACAGTAGGATCTAGGGAGAAAAAGATATGGGCAGACCCTACTATATGAGTGGGATTTCTTCACATGAACTATAAGTTTCTATTTGTTGCAAATAAGTTTAGTGTATACTCAATGATAACACAAGATAAGAAAATTGTCAGTTTAGTGATATTTGATAATGTAAAATACCATCGTTTAGAAAAGTGACATCAAGAAAATTTATGAAGAATATCCTCATTTCCATATTCACATATATTTACTTATGAAAGGGTTGATTTAAGCCATGGTTAATCTCAGATGGGCCAAGTAGAATTTTAGTTTTAAGAACACGTTAATCGGTCAAACAGGTCCACCGTCGTCCTAAGCATATTCAAAAAGCATGTGTCATACACTCGTACATGTTATGTTCATAAATTTAGATTATTATTGTGATAATAATGTTTTAAGCATAATTAAGGTATTGGTTATTCATTAAAAAATTAAACAATGAACAAAAGGTGTTTGCGGGTCAACTGAACATGTTTTGACCCGTTATCGACCTTCCAACACACCCACCATGGCATTATATACATTTGAAATCCACAAGAGATGGCACCAACTTTATATGTAAATTTTTCTTGATCTACTGATTGTGTAACTATTATACTTCCAAGTCCTCAAACAAGTGTAAACTGTGAACTATCATAAAAAAAGTTATGTGAAGTCGATAATTTTTTAAGTAAGAAACTCTATGATATTTTTCAAGCAAAACCTTAGATTCGCTTGCATCCGCTTAAGTGGTTTGAGACTTAGAGCTTGGTTAGACACCAAAATGAAGGCAAACAGGGGGTTCCTTAATAACTTTATACCCAATATAGCTTTAAAAATTGCAGAAAATAGTGAGTTCCTCTAAAAACAAAGCAAAATATTCTAAAAACAGTCAATCATGATGGTTCTAGAAATTAAGGCATAAAATGAGGGTTCTTTATAACATAATATCCTATTCAGCTTTAGAAGTTCAAGAAAGAGTTATCTAGTCTAAATCTAAGCAAAGTTAACAAGTGGAATTAATTATTTGTGCCTAGAAGAAGTGATACACCCATATAGTGAACTAGACGGTTAAAAAACAGAAACGAAGGAAAAAGGGGAGATTCTTTATGATATTATGCCCGATTTCATAAACGAAATTTGCAGAAAGTAATGAATTCCTCTAATACAAAGCTAAATATTCTAAAGAAAATTCAACAAGATGGTTAAAAACCATAAAAGAAGGCAAAGAGAAGGAGGTTCTTCATAACATAATATACTAGTTAGCTATTTGAGTTTGAAAAATAGTGAGAGAAATTAACTAGTGGTTTATGCCCATGAAATGATATACTGTATAGTAAACTAGACGATTAAAACCGAAAAATAAAGGCAAACAGGGGGTTCCTTTAGAATATTACACATGATTTAGCTTTAGAAATTTGCAGAAATAGTGAATTCATCTATGAAAAGATATGTATTCTAGTATACAGACAACTAGAAGGTTGAAAACCTCAAATGAAAGCAGAAAAGGAGGGTTCTTTATAACAAAATATCTTATTGAACTTTCATCAAGAATATATTCCTGTAAATCCGTAAATCTAGGCAAAGGTAACATGTAGATTTAATGATTTATGCCCATCGAATGATACACTACACAAGGATCCAGATGATTAGAAACCAAAAATGATGGCAAAAAGAGGGGATTCTGCGTAACCTATAGCATATTTCAAACTAAGATTCAAATATTTAAAAAATAGTGATTCCTGCTAAATCCAAGCAAAGCTAACATGTAAATTTTTTCATCTATGTACATCAAATTATATACTTTGCGAAAAGTGAAAACAAACCTGATGAATTGGTGGATACATTAAAGTAGTGCAAACAGGACATTCCAGAAGCTCATGAACACCATTTGTTGATTGCATTCCATGTTTTCCAGTTGCAATCCTTGTAACACTTTTATCGGTCTTTGTTGCTGCAACATCAGACTTCAAAGATTTTGGGTGAGACTCAATAACATCTTTACAAGCACTGCCACCTGGTGCCATTGAAATCACAATAATACTTTTGTCGATACTGATTCGTTCAATACATGATCAAAGCTCCGGTATTGTTATTCTTGAAAGACAAATGCAATGTCTGTTTGCACACAATTTCGAATGCAAAATATGAGAACATCTTGTAGTCGTAGATGTTACGCTGATGTTAAAAGGATTCAATAATAACATTTTTGAATATTGACCAAATGAGTATAATATCATTGTCAATGTGAAGCCGGCAAGTCAAAGAACAATAGCTTATTTTATTACAGGCTCAATTATTTTTAAGAATCAAACATACAGACGATTCAATCAATCAATCAAACCCAGTATATCCCACTCAAGAGCAGGGTCTGGGGAGGGTAGGTGTAGGCGAGGACTATTTAATATTCCTTTAGTACCCCTATCATCCGTGGAAAATTGCAATCAGATAGCATATCACAAAGCATAAAGGGAAAAAAATAAAATAAAAGTTTTAACTATTGAAGTAATATATTAAAGATACATTGACATCTTGTTTGTCCTGCAAATTTTCAACATGAAGATTTTAAAAACAATAATCAGAATTTAAAATCTAAACTGGTATTTAGTAATATAAAGATTCTCACAACAACCATTTTCAATAATATCAGACATAACATTGACATGGTTTATCACGAGTTTGCTAATCTCCAACTAAAAGCAAATAATTAAGCATATAATAATCAATACAAAAGTATTTTTTATCGCAAAAAGAAGACATGATTAGAGAATAGAGATAACTAAAAAATCTTAGCCACAACAACCAGTTTATCATCAAATTGAGTCATCACCTTGAAAAGATGTTACTTTATTAGTTAGCTACTTCCAATACCAATTATTAAGACTGAATATAGTGGGTACTAATATATGAACAGATAAAAACAAGCCTGAAATATGATTGCCCACAAGATCAATTTTCATATGTAAAACTCCTACCATCAATCAACCTAATATTCTGCATTTGGCAAGAAAGTAGGTGAAATTAACCAAGAATCCCTCAAAATAAACAAAAAAATTCTTGAAATTGAAGAAAGATATATGGGTCTCCTTTAAAGTAATATGAAAACAAGATCAAAACCCTAAATTGCAATTTTGAACACCAAAATGAGTTATACACAAACCTACTCCAATTGGGTGTCTGCACTGCCATTTTTTTCAGAAAATGCAACTTTAAATAAACAATAAGTAGCAAATTGCAAGAAAATAACACCCCCATAATTCAAATTCAATCAAATTTCCAGCAAAAATGAAGAATTGGGGATTTGGGGGTTTAACCAAAAACCTGTTTCATTCGATCAAACCCCCATCTGAGAATCCAAAGCAAGAAATTGAAAGAGTATCAAACAAATACGATCAAAATTAATTGTTATCAAGGGCTCCTTTAAGTATATCGGCCACCGATAAAGCATCCAAGGGGAAAATTACAAAATTATAAATAAATAAAGCAGTTAATGATCAAATATCCATCAAACATTCGAACCCACTTCGAAATTTTGAATAAATTAATCAAAGAACAACAATTTCTAATTGAAAACGTAAGGAGAATCGAATTAGAGGGCTACCCAGTTGCGATTATCGAGCGCATTGTTGAAATCAACAATTATTTTGAAGAAACGAATTGATTTAGAAGATTCGTAAAGGCTATGAGAGTAAATATTGAAGAAATTGCGGAAGAGATTTTAAAGTGCAAAAGTCACCATTGTGTTTGTGCCCATTCAAGAAACATTAGTCGTGATATTTGAAATTAGTGTTTTCTTGGGATTCGCTTATTCAAGAACATTAGCAACCTGTTTTTTTTAAATTATATGAGTGTGAGTTTTTAAATTATATGAAATGATTTAAGTGGTTGTAAGTGGATGAAAGAAAAAATATTACTGTTTATTTATAAATTTAAAGTCAGCCTTATAATTTTTTTAATATTTTTAAAAGTGATTGTGAATGAAAGAGAGATAAAAGATTGTGAAAAATGTATAAAAGTATATTATTTAATTAAAAAAGAGAGAATAAGTAATGAACAAAGAATAGGATGTAAGTGCTCTTATTTTACTTGAAATTGATATACTATTGATTTCTTTTCTTTTTTTAAATAGATAACAAATACTATAAGTTCGGTTATCCATGTAAATTTAACGGCGAAAAGTTATCCACGCCCGCAAACACAAACAGTGTTTGTGAGCTAGCCTGTCCACCATCACCCAAAGAGTAGTTGTGTAAAACACCTAGCCCACATACTCGAACCCATAACATTTATTTTGAAAAGTCAAAGGTGTCTCCTCCCAAACCACTTGATCTATAGTTTATTGACATAAAACATTAAAATCAATATAAGAAGAACCACTTGATATAGGGCTTGACATAGAACATTAATATCAATATAAAAAATGAGCATTTTAGTTGATCTGAATAAAAAAATATTGTTGAACTGCGAAGAAACGATATTATAGAAGAAAAACGAGCAATACAAGGACTAGCGAAAAGCTAGCACGAAAAGAAATAGAGAAAACATAAAAGCACCCTAAACGTAGTTTGTTGACCATCGAAAACATCAAAAGTACATCAATTATTTCATTCCAATATGCTACTTTTCATTTTGTTTTTATCCAAATATAATTATGCACCTTGATCTTCATGATCTTTTGAATGAAAACCATCTTATCCTTGAACATATTATCATTTATTGCCCACCAAATCGCCCAACAAGCTACGGTTATAATCTATTGAACTAACATTTTCTTGAGATCATTACCTTGAATCATGTTATATAACTCAAACAGGTCTTTCATGTCAAAAGCAAAGATTGGGGAGAGTTTGCACCATGTGGGTTGCCAAATCTTAGGTCACTTCAAAATATTTTAAAAATCTATATCTCTATGTTAAAGCCACAACCCTAGTTTTAGCATTTAGGTCACTTGTTAAAATTTTAGACAACAACTTGCCACTTGTTAAAATATCAAAACCATTTTGCCACTTGGATGTTTTGAATAAGAAAACCTTCCGGGTCGATTTTGAGCCATCTAACCATCCCATGCGGATATTTTGACCCATTCTTTATAATCAATAACCCTAATTTCAATTCTCATTTTGCCTCACACTCATCGTCTTCCTCTCATGTTACTCTTCATGATCGGTATCACTTAAAATCCCGAATCCACGATTTGGGCTTGGGATCATACATTTAGGTATAATCCGATAACCTATTTTGCTAATCGTTCTAATCTGCTATGGTTTTTCCTTGATTTTGTTTTTGATTTGCTTTGGTGTTTGGTGTTTAAGTTTCCTTCTCTTATGGTATTGATATTGGTTTGTTCTTTCCATCGACATTTACTGCTTTTGTTTGGTTAGATGGTGATCTAAGCATTCGATTTGAACTTGTTTTTATTTAAGATTTGAGTTTAAAGGGTTTTTTATATTTCTCAATACGTCGATGGATATGAAACAGAAAGTATAAATAGTCCCCAAAATACAAAATTAAAAATAAAATGAGAGATATGAACATAACACAAGAGCTAATTGTGGAGAATAATGGAGAAGAAAAGGGAATTATATGATTTATATCCTCCAATACCCCCCTCGAGTTTAAGTGTGTAGGTTGATAACACCCAACTTGCCAAGTAGAAACTGAATTGAGCAATACCCAAGCCTTTTAAGAAGAGATCAGTGATTTATAACTTTGAGTTGATGCTGGAAAGATGAATTTCTTGACTTTCAACTATTTTACGAACAAAATAACAGGCCATCTCCATGTGTTTAGTTCTTTAATGAGAAACCGGATTGTTGGCGATCAGTCTAGCTGCTTGGTTGTCATAAAATAGCAGAGTTGGACCTTCGATGGAACACCTAACTCTTGTAGTAACCATCGCATCCACAAAACCTCGCTGACAGTATAGAGCATGGAACGATATTTTGCTTTAGCGGAAGAGCAAGAAACGATCGATTGTTTCTTAGTGTTCCATGAGATCGGTGCACCTCCAAGGAAGATATATATTTAATTCTTGATCGACTCACAAAGGGACATCGAGCCAGTCTAAATCACAATAGGCCGTGAGACTATGTCCTCTAGATCGTGGTAAAATAATGTTATGTCATACAGTAGCCTTAAGGTAGCGAAGGACACGATGGGCAACATCCAAAGAAAGTTAGTAGAATTATAAAGAGTTCCTCGTATTGATAAAAAAAATTCCTGAAATTGAAGAAAAATGTAAGGGTTTCCATTTAAAGTGAGATAAAAAAAAGATCAAAA
>BJCO01364749.1:0-12460 GCA_018326465.1 Flaveria floridana
TGTTTGGGTTCGAAAGGAACAAGGGGATGAGATTACTGCAGATAAAATCTGCTTTTGAACACCCTTAACCTCCCTACTTATCCTACATGCCTATTTTAGCCGACATACTCAATCGCACGACTGGCTTATTCGCACGACTCAATCGTGCGACTGAACCCATACGCCCGTCGTTCGTGCGATTGAGCCTCATTCGCACGTATGGCATGCGACTGAGGTTCATTCGCACGCATGTTGTGTGTCTGAACACTAATCCTAAATAAATAAATAAATAAATATCAAATTTTCTGGATGTTACATAGAGGTCGGCGCGCTGAAAATCCGTGTTAATTTTAATTACATCGATTAAATGTTTTTCAAAACAATCACGTATGAAGTGATATTTAATGCCGATATGTTTGGTTTTTGGATGTTGTGCTGGATTTTTAGTTACAGCTATGGCAGCAGAATCATCAACAAAGATAGGGGTGTTAGTAAATTGCAAACCATAGTCCAGCATTTGCTATTTAATCCAGATGATTTGAGAATAGCAACTTGCAGTAGCAACATATTCAGCTTCACATGTTGACATAGCAACAGACGTCTGCTTCTTACATTGCCAGGTGACTGAACGCCTTCCAAAAAGTTGACACCCCGTAGATGTGGACTTGTAGTTCATCTTGCACCCACCATAGTCTGAGTCACTGTAAGCTATCAGTTCAAAATCATCATCATGAGGATACCACAACCTTAGTGTTGCAGTACCCTTCAGATAACGAAGGATCCGTTTCATCCCTATTAGATGATTTACTTGTGGCTTTGATTGATATTTGGAACATAAACACATGGCGTACATGACATCAGGACTAGAAGCTGTGAGATACATTAGAGATCCGATCATTCCAAGATACATGGTGGCATCTATTAAATCCCCATTTTCATCAGGTGCCACATCATGGTTTGTGGCAAGAGGGGTACCAGCAATTGTTACATTTTCCATATCAAACCGCTTCAGAATGTCCCCCACGTATTTGGTCTGATGTAGAAAGATTCCATTGGGTGTTTGATCCACCTGTAATCCCAGAAAGAACTTCATCTCTCCCATGGCACTCATTTCAAATTCAGCTTTCATAACCGATTCAAATTCTTTACACAAAGCTTCATTTTTGGAACCAAAGATTATGTCATCCACATATATCTGAACCAGTAGTAAATCACCAACCTTTTCTCTGATGAATAACGTGCAGTCAATTACTCCCCTTCGAAACCCATGTTTCAACAGGTGTGTATAGAGCTTCTCATACCAGGCTCGAGGGGCTTGATGTAGCCCATACAAAGCGTTGTCTAATTTATAAACTCTGTCTTGATAATAAGGATCTTCAAAACCTTCTGGCTGATTGATGTATATTGTCTCACAGATTTCACTATGTAGAAATGCACTTTTCGCATCCAATTGATACACCTTGATCTTCATGTAGGATGCATAGGCTAGGAAGATCCTAATTGCTTCCATCCTAGCCACTGGTGCAAATACCTCATTGTAGTCCATGCCTTCAACTTGTCTGAACCCTTGAACTATTAACCCTACCTTGTTTCTAATGATGACCCCCTAATAATCTTTCTTGCAACGAAGAACCCATTTTGTGCCAATGACCTTTGCACCCTTGGGTCTGTCCACTAGTGTCCAAACTCCGAGCTTCTTAAACTGCAGAAGTTCTTCTTGCATGGCATTTACCCAAGCCTCATCTTTCAAGGCATCACTTAGATACTTGGGCTGACTTGAGAAACAAAATACTTATAAGCCCCATCATGTATGTATCCCTTTTCCATCACTGCAGCATAGTCAGCTGTGTATAACTGATTTCTTATCTGAACACCTGAGAGAAGGTCCCCTATGATGTTGTCTGGGGGATGATTAACACTAATCATTGTCATTAGAGTTGTAGGAACAACCACTTCATTATCAAGGTTAGGAATCACCGGTTCATCTGTCGGTGGTGTACTTTCATATAGGCTGACAGTTTCCTTATTGCTCATATTTTCATTTTCAATCTCCTCATCATCTGAGCAATTGTCACTTCCCTCTATATCTGCCCCTAACGACGCACCATCGATTTGAGTAGTAGTGCTCGAATCTAGATTAGGAGTGTTCAAAACGTCATACATCATTTGATCAGCCACTTCATCATCGGAAGACGTATGAGGAAGATTGAAGGACTTGAAAAATCCATAGTAATCAAAGAAGAATGATGGAACTTTTCCAGCAAGGCGTGTGGTGTATCTTTGAACATCGACATTACACCACACTTCAACTTGACCAGTTGTGTTGTTATAAACTAGTTTGTCTGGGATATTGTATCCCAGAAAGATGCCTTCCTCTGTCTTCTCACTAAACTTTCCAGTCTGAGTGTTCTTTAACAACATGCAAGGAGCTCCAAATGGTTCTAGATACTCCAGATTCAGTTTACGCTTTTGGAGCAACTCATAACAAGTTTTACCATGACGTTTAACCACTAAGACCCGATTGAGTGTGTAGCATGCATTAGCCACTGCTTCGTTCCAGAATTGAATCGACATCTTTGAATCTGCCGACATTGTCCTCGCAGTTTCCATCAAGCTTCGACTCTTGCGTTCAGCAACTCCATTCATCTGTGGAGTGTAAGCAGAAGAGAATTGATGAACAATCCCTTTCTCTTGGTAGAATGCCTCCATCCACTGATTCTTGAATTTTGTCCCGTTGTTTGAACGTATTTTCCTCACTTTCAGCTTATACAGAGACTCCAGAGTAGTAACTAAATGTTTTAATGATTTAAACGTCTCTGACTTGGCTTTAAGAAACATAACCCAGGAAAATCATGAGTAGTCATCAGTGACCACAAAACAGTACCAATCTCCTGCAATACTTTTAGTACTGACAGGGCCAAACAGATCCATATGCAATAGCTCCAGTGGAATCTCAATAGAGTTAACATTCTTATATTTGTGAGATTTCTTTGTCTGTTTCCCTTTCTTGCACGATACACAGAAATTTGGAAGCTGAAAGTTCTTGACGGTAACACCTTCAACCAGATTATTTTGAACTAAATGATTTATCTTCCTGGGATTGATGTGACCCATTCTCTTTTGCCAAGAAATAGAATCCCTCTCTGTGGCTTTAGACAAGAAGCATTGAGCAGCATATTCAGTTATGGAGGCTTTTGACATATCCAAGACATACAAGTCGTTATATCTTGAAGCTGACATTAGAACTTTCTCCTCAGGGATAACATACTCCTTCAGAATGTAACATCTCTTATTATCAAATACAACTTTGAATCCCTTGTCGCAGATTTTAGAAATTGAGAGTAAATTATTCTCCAGTTGTTGAACATAGTTGACCTTATCAAACTTCACTCTCTCATTTCCCACTTCACCTTGAGCTGTGATATAAGCTCCTTTATTTCCCACAAAAGATACTTGTCCCCCTTTGATTTGTTTGACATTGAAAAGGAGAGACAGATTCCCGGTCATGTGCCTGGATGCCCCACTATTAATTCCAGGTGTTAGTGATGGAGTTGTAGCGGACAACCTGCACAAGAATAGAAATGATTAGTTCAGGAGTAGGACCCAAGCCTTAACTGGCTTGGGTTTCCCAGAGGCATCACACATTACAAACTCCACCCACTGTCCGTCGGAAGAGGAAGACACATTCTTCCTTAGCTTGTCCTTACTTTCAGACACACCTGTTGATTTAGCTTGTCCTTCCTTAGCTTGTCCTTACTGTCCTTACCTTTTACTTTCATTTTGTTAAGATTTTGATGATTAACCATTTTAGAATGAGTTGGTTTTGAAATATTAACTTTTGAGCCCAACCCAAGAGTAGCCTTGCTATTCTCTTCATCCCTATTATCAGTGATAGCTTCATCTTTAATGCTCGAACTAGATCCCTTCTGTTCAGTAACAGATTGCACAGTTGGAACTTTGGAATCTGGATCACTAACTAGAGGAGTAGTCACCACATGATCCTTGATAGGATTATTATTTTGAGGTTGACATTTTGTGTTCAAAAGGATCGCATGTGGTGGTGGCACTACTTTATAACCAAGCCCCTCCCCACAGTTTCTCTCTTTGACTAAGTTCTGAACAATGTGAGAGGAACTAGCTAGACTATGCAGTTTTTGATTTAATGATTCAATTTCAACTTGCAAAATCACATTTTCTTTCTTAGTTTCCTCAATTGTTGAAAGATAGAACTTAATGTCATTTGCTTGATTAAAGGCAATAACCTCGGTTTCCCTAAGTTGTTTTCCTAACAAATCAAGTTTTTCTTTAAAGCTGATTTTATTATGTTTTAACACTCGGTTAGCTTTAGTGCATAATTTCAAATCTTTTACTAGACTGTCATTGTGATCTAACAACCTAGCATGCAACACCCGAAACTTTGTTAAAATGGGAGAGAAATAAAAGTATCTTTCATAAGAGGAAAAGGAGCACAAGTGGAGGGGACCAAAGTGTAAAATAGTACAAACCTAAATATTATATTATTACTTTAAGTATGGCCGCCCTTATCACCTTTTCTACACCTGCTTTTTCAAACCCAAAAGAAGAAGAAGAAGAAACCAAAGTTTATCTCGGTTGTTCAAGAAGAAAGAGGCTGATATCTTCTTAGGTAAGTGTTTTATGTGTAATTGACTCGGTTTTCTTGGTGTTTTCACCTTTAGAAAACCGTTATGTATATGTTTAAGTGTTCGGGTTGTGTTTTTGGTTTGTTTTAGGTACTTTAACTCGTGAACAAACAAGTTTGGGGAAGTTTTACTTGTTTGCTGCATTAGGTGAGTTCTAGACCCCGTATTTCACTTGTTTTAAACATTCTTTGGGGTTGAAAATGTATTAAAAAGGTTTTATAATTATTATGCATGTGTACCCGTAAGTTTTATGCTTACATGATGATGTTTTATGGTTGTCAAATGATATTTATACTTAGAAAAGTGTTATTAAGCTTAGAATAAGTAAATACGATGATTGGGACAGAGAATATGTTAGAAACATGCCAAACAGGTTGGCCATGCGCCCAAATAAGGCCCATGCGCCTAAAATTGCCTTAGAAAAGTTTCTAAGTCGGGTCATGCGCCCAAATAGGGCCCATGCACCCAAACAGTACCCCATGCGTCTAGAAATGCCTTAGAATTTCTAATAGTCCGTGCATCTGAACAGTAGTCCATGCATCTAAGACTTAGTCTCAGACATCTAAGCACAACCTACACGCCCTAATAGGGCCCATGCGCCTGGAATGGCTCATGCGCCTAAGTGTTGAAACGTCCAAGTAAGCCCATGCGCCTGCATAGTTGCAATGCGCCTAAACAGGCTTCACTGCTTGCATAGTGCTCATGCGACTAGAACACTTAGACTATTTTCTGAAATCTTGAGAAAACAAGAATGATTAAGGTTTGACCCAAGTTTGACTTCGGGTTTTAATTGTTATTATATTGCATCATTATAAAGTTGTTCTTATGTCCATAATAATTATTATTGTGTGACTTTATGTGGCAAGTTATGATCATAAATGCAAAGTATTATCATTAACAAAAGTGAAAGATTAATGATAAAAAAAGTGGAACGTAATTCAAATTAATGAAAGTCTTGCAAGCTTATAGGAGGTGCACGACCTTGTTGTCGTTAGCTAAATTGTGATGCGGGTTAGGTACCCCAAAGGATGCACACAGGGTCAATCATTGAGATTGGCAGGACCCTTGTGGCATACCCTAGGTAACTGGGTCAGCTTCATGCATATAGTCCGTGGTCTATTTATAGACCACAGGCCCAACACCAGTTTCGTGCACATAGTTCGGGGTATTGCACATTGGTCCGTATAGTCAGTGAAAGATAATGTTAAAGGTATGGAATGAACAAATGCGTACAGTAAAGAAAGAATGAAAGAAAGTATTACCTGGATGTATGTATGATGCGTGCTCACGTAAAAAAGTAAAGAAAGTATTGTATTGAAAGAGTATTTTCATATATATATCATACAAGGTATTGTAATACTTTTAAGACTAGAACTCACTCAGCAACGCTAACTTTTATACATTTTCAGTTGGCAGGTAAATATTGCTAAGGATGGCACGCGGGAAAAGTTACTCAGCAGGGCAAGACTGACATCCGTTCACGATTAATAGTTTTGTTGCTTTGTAATACAATTAAACAATCTTTTGTAACTAATAACAATTATGGGTGTATGCTTAGAAACAGTTTCTATTAATGAAATGGATGAATTTTGATATTAATTCCGCTGCATTGTTTTATGAAATGTATATTATTATGTATCTATGATGCAATGGATGACCAACTGTGAGGTGCTCGGGAATGGGGCCTTACATAGCAAATTTTAAGTCTATGCTTTCATGAAATTTATTACAGTCTGCACAAGCATGTTTATCAAACAGTTTATCTTTACAACATACCTATGATGAGCTGGAAGTTTCAGCCATAAACGCCATTTTAGATTCCTCAATGACAGAAGATTCCATGCTATCAACAGTCAATTCATCTTCAACCAAATGGTCCACGGCATCCATAGCTTCTTCAACGTCTGAATTTGCATTTTCAGCTATGTTATCTCCTTCACTTGCTGACCCATCATCAAGATCTTCTACCATAGCCACATTTGCGTCACCATCAGATAGAAATCTGAAAGACCAGTCCTGTCCTTCGTCTCCTTGAGCATCCAACGCCTTAGTATCCTGACTTGTTGATGCTACCTTCTTTTCTTTGTCCTGAAGGTTGATCAATGAAAAAGGGTTACCATTTCTGGTCTTTTTAGGATTCACGCACTCTGTTTTGAAGTAAAACTTTTCACCATAGTTGAAGCATGTAACTTTTGTTTTATCAAAACCAAAAGTTGTATCTTTGGTAGCAACCAGATTCTGCCCTGTCTTCTTCACAAACTTCTTAGCCCTTCTAACAGCACTGGCTAAGGCCTACATGATATCCATTCTTTCCAGCTCAGTTTCATCTACCTGCTCATAATCTTCATCGGCTAGATGACAATTTCCGATCTTAACTGCAACTAAACCATCATAAGAGTGTACCACTACAGCGAGAAGATCCATATGCTCTTTTGCTACTTCAACAGTAATATTCCCCAGATTTTTAGTCTTCAGCTTGATGGAATTAGAGTCAGGAATAACATATTGGGTTCTAGATGAACCTGATGAATCACTTCCCGAAGAGCTGCTTTGAGAGGTTCCAGATGTGTTAGAAACAAAGCTGTCTGAAGAGGTGCTCCGGATGAAACTGGGTTAGGAGTAACATTATAGAGTGAAGGATTCAGAGTGTAAGATCCTTTCTTCGACTTGTATTTCAAACTTAGTTCCCCCTCCCTTAATTTCAAGATGAATTCATTTGTCTAAAGTTGCAAAAGTATCATTCTGTCTCAGATTAGACACAAATGGATCCCATTTATCCGACAAACCATTAGCGAAACTTGATACTTTACCCTCCATAGATGTTGTTAACCCATGAGTGTGCAGCTCATTCATCAAATGATAAAATCTATCAATAATGTCATCTAAGCTCTCATTTCCTATTGGAGAGAAATTATCAAATTCTTTTTTGAGATCTTTAGTCTTCAGCGCTTTCAAGGTTGCATTACCATCGTATCTCTTTTCTAAAGCTTCCCATAACTTCTTAGACTGTTTATGTTCTGAAAATTGATGGAAGATGTGTTTAGGAATTGACTGAGTCAATAAAGCATAGGTTTTCTTCTCAGCGTTATGTGCAACCTTTGGTCCCTTATTCATACCACCTAAGGTCAGCTTTACTCCATTAGCACTAACTGGTATAGTATAACCAGTCTCAATGGCTGTCCATAGATTCGGATCAACACCATTCAAATAGATTTCAAACCGTTGTTTCCATTGTGGGTACTTATCCAAAATCAACAGTTTTGGTGGTTTCCTTTCCCAATCTCATTTTCCAGAAGTAGTAGATTCTAGATACGTGAATCCTTCCCCGCAGTAAATGCAGAGTTCTGATCTTCCATGATATCAAACTTGGAAAAATTTAGTATAAGACAGAATCAAATGTGCGATTGAAGAGTACGACTGAGTTCAATCATGTGATTGGGGAGTGGAACTGAGTTCAATCGTGCGATTGAGTTCAATCGTGCGATTGAGGGATGCGAATGAGTTCAACCATGTGGGTTAGCTTAATCGTGTGAATGAGGAGTACGACTAAGTCCAGTCGTGCGGTTGAATGGTACGATTAGGATTCAGTCGTGCAATTGAGCTAATCGTGCAACTTAAGCTATTGTGGATGAAAAATTCAAAAATTGGACACTTTGACACCAAAAACGATTGTTCACAAACCCTAATTTGCCGTACGTCAAAAAGTTTGAAACTTTAGAATCAGGAACACTTCACAAACAGCTTTTGAATAAAAAACACCAATCTTTTGAGTTAAAACGTTAGTTTTAACAAGAACACTAATCGAATCCACGAAGAATTACGAGCCAAAGCTCTGATACCACTTGTTAGGACTGTTTTTGTACGGAGTACTAACTGATTCAACGTGAAACCAGATCAAATAGCACGGAATCCTATTTGATTGGCGATCCAATCAGTGAGAACGATAACCTGATCGATCTAACGATTAAGCAAACGTTAAGAACAAGTTAAAATCGATCAGGAACGAACTTCGAAGTTGGATGGACAAACTAGAACGCTCTGGACGGCTAGGGTGTGATAATATTCGAAGTGTTACGTTTATCCACGAATTATGTGGTATTTATAGGTTTTCAGTATTCAGTCGTATGGGTGAGCCATTAACATGGTTCAGTCGTGCGACTGACTCAAGCGTTTGATTCATACGCACGACTGAAGGTTTAGTCGTGCGACTGAGTAATTCTTATGTCCTAGTCATACGGCTGATCCAGTCACTTGGTACAGTCGTGACACTGGTCCATAAGTATGGTCCATTCGTGCATCTGATCCATGAGTATGGTCCATTAGCATGAATACCACAAGACTAAGTTGAACACATTTCTGAATAATTATTGACTCTGAACTCTGTACAACAACTTCAAACCTATATATGATGTTCATTCATATGTGTAATACTAAATACTATAAGTATATGATAAAATCAAAGATAAATAAACATCCAAAAAACATATCACATTTCATTAAGCTCTTGCATTACATAAGTGTAAGAAGTGAAAGACAGAGACATTTAAGTACATAAACTAAGGACATCGTGTATCAACATCCTTTCTTTCTCTAAAACCGAGAGTTTCTTCTCCTGCTTCTTCTTCGGCCGAAAGAAAAGCAAAACTGCTTTAAAGTGGGCGGCCATACCCATTTATAATATAAAATAATAAACTTTTATACTTTGTATACTTTACCCCCTTCCACTTGTGTCTATTTTCTTTTCTTTCTATTTACTTTTCCTTTCTCTTCTTTTAAATGAAAATTCGGGGTGTTACATATTGCCAATTGGTCTGAATGAAAGGGAGAGATGACTTGCACTAGGTGACTGGGTCAGCTTCGTGCACAATGTTCATGATTTAATTACCACATGCCCAACATCAGCTTCATGCCCAATGTTCGGGGTATTGTTCATCGATCCGTATGAAAGTAAAAGAATGACGTAACGTACGAAAAGAAAGTAAGAAAATAAAAGAATGATTTAAGGTACGATACAAAATTATGTGTGACAACCGACAATTTCAGGTCAATACCCGACCTTGAGTTGGTTATAATTACACCTATAATAGTTGATTTTCAATTGAATTACAATTATTGAAGTCGTTTTATGCATTGCAAAATTTCATGCATTACATTTCATGCATCGGTGATTCGACGTAATTGCCATTTTTTTACACGCGATACAACCGGCACACATACGAACGTTGGTGATAATTAATATATGTGTACTAATAAATAGTTTAAGGTGTTTCAAAGTATTTTAGATTCCATTTTTTCAAAGTATTTTAGATTCCAAATTAAATATATTGGAAAAACTCAAATTTATAAATAAACCTAATCGCGTAAATTAATATTTTACCCGGAACGAATCCTTTTAACGCAATTACTAAATACATGATGCATCATTAACATACCATAAATACTAAATGATATGATATTATACAAGTACTTATACAACTTTAATGTATTTTAAAAAGTAAAGAGTAAAAATATTAAAATATATATAAATTACTATAATACAACAAATACCACCCAAATACCCAATACTATATAAAATTGAAAAATCAACCCATTTCCCACCCCCTATAACCTCCCCCTTATCCCCCCCTCACCTCTCTTTTCTTCTTCTCCCTTGTCAAATACTCACAAGACAAGCTTGCCTTTTGTGAAGCTCAAGACTTGCCATGTTTATGTAACAACTTTTACATGGTTTAAAGCATCATGTTGCCCTTCCATAAATGGCCACCTCCATCTTTCATCCATTTGACCATATGTTTCTAGCAAGAAACCAAGAGAGGTGGATCTAATTCATGACTTGGCTTTATAAGTAGATGTGCATTATACACCACCACCACCCAACATCTCTTCTCCTCCTCTCCCTCTCTATATTTTCAGCCAAAACACCCCCATCACCATCTCATTGTTGGATTCTTTATGCCCAAGACACATAAAACATTGATGTTGTTAGTACGTTATGATCCAAGTTGGGTTATACCCAATAACAAGTTTAACAAACACCAATTAATATATTTAATTGATGATATGATCATGCAATTAAATAATTACACCAATTTAGAAAATGGGTTTTTCTAAATAAATAGCATATGAGATGGAACAACTTATAAGGATATTTTGTTCAAGAATATTATTTGTAATGTTATTTAAGTTAGTTAGATAAAATCAAATAATAAAAGAGTGTATTAGTTATACAATTAAATTGTTAATTATATAACTCAATTATTGACTAGTTAATATTATATTAGGTGATTAAATTTGGGTGGGAAACCCATTTTGAACCTCAATTTCGGCCGCCTCCTTGTAGTGGTTGGCTCCCTTTTGTTTGCCTTGAGAATAGAATTCATTTACTAGTCCAACACTCCATCTCTCTCTCTCTCATATGCAAAAAAAAAAAGAAACAAAACTCTCTCTTCTTGAAGAAAATCTCGATTGGAAGGGGGTTCATAGCAGCTTTCTTCTTGGTTTTTTGGTGTTCAAATCCTAGCAACATAAGTGCTTGCTTGATGCTTGATGGTATGGAAGTTTGAGGACACCTTTCCTTGGTGTTTTGGTCATTCAAGAACATCATCATCTCCCTCATATCTCACGGTTTTGAGCTGTCCCTGAAAGGTAGTTTCATGGATGTTATTTTGGTTGTTGTTTCATCTTGATAGCTAGTTCATTCATATATGTTTGATCCTATGATATTGGGTTTGTTGATGATATAAAATATACCTTAATTTTCAGTTTACAAAACATAATATTAAGGTTTGATTCCGCTGCATTTTCATGTTTAAATGGTTAAACAGCTTTGATATTGTGTCTAACAAACCCAACGTTGGCATCTAGAGCCGGATATTCGGATAACTAGCTTCTATAGTCCTTGTAGAATTGGTTTTATGGGGTTTTAACAACCTAATAGGGGCTTTTTTATGATGAAATAATGAATCCCTAATCTTTCAAGGTTATATCTTACATGCTTGTGATTAAGCCTTGAAAGAAAGATGTCAAATGGTTGATTATTGTGTTTGGACAAAACCCTAGATTTTGGGTTTATGTTGGCTGAAAATTTAGGGCTGAAATAAGGGGTTCATTGTTGTTCTTGGATGTTGTATATGATACATTTTTTTGGTGCATAACATAGCCTTGACCTTATGATGTTTTGGTTTTGGTTGATTATGATTTTGTCATGTTGTTTTGTCTTGAAAGGGTTGTAATATTTGTGTTTATATTTTGGGTTGTAATTTATTTATTCATTTGGTTATGTAATAAATAGATTAGTTTCATTTTTTTATTAGAAAAATTGTATTAGGATATAATTTATGTGAAAGAAGATGCACAAGATGAAGACCCGAAGATGGACACAAAAGGCATGAACACTTGAAGTTTTGGATGTGGATGCAAGTGGGAGTTCATGGACACATATGATGTGTCATTATTAACCCTTAGGAAAGACCTTATGACAACACATGTGATGGCAAACAAGTGTAGTCAACTTAGTGGCTATGGTTATGCACTTATGTTTGTATGATTATGCTTGTTTGGTTGTTTGTTGTATGATTGTTGGTTGATATTTGGATATACATAACAAACTCATTAACAAACTTAACAAGCTGAAAATTGATGGTTCTTTATCATTAAGTGATTAATAAAAGGTTATTAAAAGGATTAATGATTCTAATAAAAGGGGTTTTATTAAAAATGAACCATAGGGTACCTTGTATTTGAAAGCATGCAAATATAAGGTACATAGAGTTTTCTAAACTAGCATTATGAAAACTTAAGATTTCTTTTATAAACAAGTT
>BJCO01364756.1:0-18697 GCA_018326465.1 Flaveria floridana
TTAATTCATTTTTAGGAATGAATCTGTTTTTGCAACATGTGAGAAATGATTATACATTAGTGAGATCAGTAGCATACTTCACTCGTCAATAAAGTCTGACATGATCAGATATGATGTGTAGACAATCTCATGCTATTATACTGAAAAAGTAAATTCTTGTGATTAAACTAAATCATCTATGCATGTATGCGTGTTGATCTAAGTACTTTTAAGTTGTATTAGCTTAACAGATTGCTTGCTTGTAAAGTTTCAACACTCACACCTGGTAGTGATATGGCTAACCATAAGATCTATTCTAAGCATCATCTCACTTCTTTTTTATGAGTCATCATAGACCTGAAGTGATGAGATATCCTGTGTTATAAGTGATTACACACCTAGATATTCTCCTTTGATGCAAAAGATGCCAATGTGCAAAACCCATTCAAATGGATGGTTAGAGTTGATCAAATGGTCATCCATGATCATTTCTGCTAAATTAACAACATGAACTCTGGTTATGCATATATGTCAGGTAATAAGTTGAGAATTTGTGCTTTATTGCATGTCTTGATGATAGTTGATCTCTCTAAGTATTTGTATGAGTCACATCATGTCATATCTACTTCTACCCTAATCAATCCAAGAATTGAAAAAGTAAGTAAGCTGATTCTTTTGTCAAAAACACTCGTTGTATGTCCTTGGATCTTGTGTCTACTTTGCTGTGAAATCACTGACCTGAAACACACTTGATCAGGATTTATTCATTGCCTATGACTATTCACACTTTATTCTATTTTAGTGTGCTAATCTTCACTAATATGATCTCACTGCAGACAATGATTCTATTGTAAATATTAGATTTTGATTCTGCTTTAATTTTGATTTTTGTATGTTTTATATGTGTAGGCAATTTAACAATGATAAGTGTGCTCTTATTGTGTCAACTTGGGAACTTCTAAGTTTATAAAACTTAAAAGTTTAGGGGGAGTAATAAAAGTAAGAGTTTCTAAGAAAATCAAAATTTAAATGTTGAATGGAAAAGATGAAGCTAAATGTTCAAAGTATGTGTGTGTTTGATAATGTAAATTTTTGATAATGACAAAATGAGTCTATAAAAATTTTCAAGTGGAAAAACTTCTTGCAAATGTTGTAAATAAGACCAATTTGTTTATGTTTGAGACTAAAATGAAGGGAAATTGAATTTTGTAATTTTAAATTAAAATAAAAGGGTTTATAATGTCAAAAGTGAAAATTGAGGGTCAAAAATGTAAATCTTGTGAAAAATTCAAAATTCTAAAAATTGTTTGAATATTAGTACGTGAACAGTGCTAATATGTCTAAACAGTGTTCAGGTGAAAGATGTGAAAAATACAAGTGTATGGAAACTCATGCGCATAAATAGTGCCCATAAGTCCAAGTAGGAGCATGATGAGTTTCCAAAAATTTTACAAGTGTTTGGACGTTTCTCATATCTTCATACGCCTGAACAGTTGTCATACGTCTGAGAAAATTGGTTAATTGTTAGGCGGTTCAACATTCTCATGCGCGTACACAGAACTAGATGTTTCAAGTGAAAAATTCACCAAGTGTTGTGCGGTTCATATAGACTCATGCGACTGAATAGTGCAAAAGCACCTAAACAGTGCTTATGCGACTGAACAGTGCTCATGCGCCTAACCTCATGCGCCCATACAGTGTTCATGCGCCTAAAATTTTTTACATAGTAACACTTCTCATTTTTCACTCATTCACAATCTCAAAACCCCTGAACTCATACGACACTCGTTTCACCCATTACACTCGATCTTTTCATCTGTTTCTGAAATATCATAATCGAAAGGGTGTATACTTGATTGACAAATGTAAGTTCATTGTTAAAATCATTCCATTTCAAGTTAGTGATTCAAAATCAGTCAGACATTTCGAATCTGTTTAGGCGTTTTAACCCTAAAATTTTGAAAAACTTGAAATAGATGCATTAAACAAAACTAAGAACTTAAATTGATCATAGATTGTTAATATACACTGAATTTCGAGCAGTTTGATATATGGAACAGTTGATTTCATGAACTTTGATCAAAGGGTGTTCTTCATCAGTTCGAATGATGAAGATGAACTGTTTCAAAAATTTTGAAATTTTTTAATAAAAAAAATTAAAAAAAATTGCTCATAAAAACTTAATTGTTAAATAACTTTGATAAAATGATAATTGAGTTAGTGTTTTTTAAAACAAACGTACAACAATGTGTATTTAATATGATTTGGACAGAATTTTAAAATTCTACAAAATGATTAAGTACAAGTTGATGTAAAATCAAAACTAAGTGTTTAAAACATAATAATTCATTAAAATTTAATTCAAAGTTTGATAAAATAAAATTGTTTAAAGAAATCAAAGTATCTAAATTTTTGGGTGTTTATTTCTGCAGATGGCTGAGTTAAAGTTCGAACCAAAGCATAATGTAGTAGCTTATCTAAATGAAGAAGTTAGAGAAGCAGCTGGTTATGAAGTGATTAAAAGATTTCTGCTAAGAACCAAATATGTGTATACCATGTGTGCAAGACCAGTTATCAAATGCCAGATTGATAAAGTGATTCTGGAGAACAGCAGAAAAAGAGAGAGATGATGAAGGAAACAAAGTACTCAGAGCATTCATAACCAATGATAGAATGATTGAGGTTTCTGAGCAAGTAATCAGAGTAGCTCTTAGACTTGGAGAAAATGAGCCTCAAGACTTAGCAGAGTATAAATTTAATGAATGTAGAGAAGTGTTTATGATGATGGGTCACCCTGACAACTTCCCTAAGAAACAATTATTCAGGGCAAGGGTGTATAATCATTGGAAGTTACTCTGTTACATATTCCAACATTGCATGTCCAAGAGAAGTGCTGGATGTGATTCATTCCTAGTGGACATTGCATCTCCTATCATTTCCTTAGCCAGAAACAGTAGATTAACATGGCTAAATGGAATATGATTGGATTTATATACAATCTAGAGAGAGGTAAAAGGAATAAGTATTTGATGTATCCTAGATTCCTTCAGTTGATCATTGATGAAGATCATCCAGATCTATATGTATATGCAGTAGAAGGTGATAGACTTGAACTTGAGCACATGTCAGAAATTGTGTACAAGAGATTAGCTATTATTACTGGAGCTCCAAATGTTCCTTTATTTGATTACATGAGGAATGTTACAATGGATGAGGTGGATATTCATCAACAACATTTTCATTTGACTGAGGAGGACCCAGTACACCCAAGTGACTTGATTGAGGATGTTGTTGAAGAGATCATAGAAGAAGAAGAGAACGATGAAGATGATGATGAAAGTGATGATAATGATGATGAAGATGATGAAAGCTCATCAAGTGATAGTGATGATGATGGTGCCGATGGTGCAGCTGAGGCACATCAAGGAGATAGCAGTGAAGCTACTGAGTCTAGTCATGCTACTGAGGCACATGATGTTGGTGAAGAAACTACTGAAGAACCAATGACTGAAGCTCAAGGTGCTGAGGAAGCTGATGCTAATGTGCAAAATCAAACATTTGATTTTGATTTCATGGAAGCTATGTTGTCTGAGCTTGTTTTTTAAAGCTCAACTCCTATTGAATCTGAATACATTCCAGTTGTTACAACACATAATGTGTCTGTACAGACTGATGATATCATTGATTTTGATGAGATAGAAAAGCTAAAAGAAATCAACATGACTCAAGAAAAAGAAATAGTTGAGTTGAAAGAAGAAAATTTAAAGCTCAAAGAAGTTATTAAAATGAAGGATGCTGAGATGGTTAGTGTGGTGTATGATAAAAATGAGATCATGAAGAAAACAGATGTTATGATAAGAGATTATGATATAATGGAAGAAAACTTCAAAAGGCTGACTGAAGAAAATGAAATGATGAAAGAAGAGTTGGCAAAATTGAAAGAAACTCAAAAGGTTGATTCACCTGAGATTGAGATTGTATCTGAAATAAATCCAATCAACATTGAAGAAACTCATGCTGTAGACATGGGTAAAATGAAGTTAGATGAAATAGATGAATCAGTTTACCTGACTCTTCATCTAAAATTCAAAAGCTTACTGAAGTTCAGGAGGAAGGTGAAAAGTATGTGCAAGAGACCATTGAAGCACTGGATGATATTAAAGAAGAATTTAATGATGACTGGTATGATAAGGTGCTGGAAGATGAAGACATTGATGAAGAAAACCTTGAACAAGACTTCACTCCAGTGGAAACAACTCAAGATGAAGTACCAATTGATTTTGAAGATAGATACAATTTCTTGGTGAAAATGAAGTATAACCGAGTGTTCCTGTATGGCTTGACTGTGATGCAGATAAACGAAGAGTATGAAAAGTGTATAACTGTAGAGTTAGTAGCCCCAGTGGATTCAAATGAAATTGTGGTGGAGCATGGTTAATGGAATCCATTGCAAGAGAGCATTAATGTTGAAGAAATGCCAAGCTCTGAGCTTCACCACTTGGATCCTGATGAGAAGAGCATACTAGCTTTGAGATCTTGGCTACAAGCTAGAAATTATCCATGGAAAAGACTGAAGAGACTTTAAGGAGAATCTTTGTGGAACCTTTTTAGAAGCTTTCAAGCTACCGAGAAACAATCTAACAAGCTGATCATACTGGATACTAATAATCTTAAATACCTTAAGATACCCAAGAGGACAAGAATGTTAAAACCACAAGAAATCCGGTCAATGGCTCAAAAGACAAATGTATATTGTAGAAGGAAAGAGCTCATGGGGATGTTTCATGAGACAGAGAAACAAGCTTACAAAGTTTTTCTTGATCAGAAACAACTATTCAACAAAGCCAGATCGACTGGAGACTTGGTGAGAAATGTATTGCAAAAAGGACAATCAATCTCTGAACTGCTGAATGCTATGATTGCTTCTGATTCTACCAACCAAGGGAAACAATCAGAAGATGAGCACTTCTTGATTGAATTTTATAATGATTATTTTGAAAAAGTAACTACTTCAGGATTGAAAGTTATAGAGGGGACACAGAACTGAGATGAGGATATGATTACACTGTTTGGAGTTTTTGAGCTTAAACTATTACATCCAAGCTATATCTTTTTCCTATCAATCCAAAAGTTTGAAAGAGTATCTCCTGAAATTGCATAAAATGATAAGAAATACTTCCTCTCAATCATTAAAGTGATGAATGCTGCAATGGAGAGAATTTCACTGAGGAAAGCATTAGCTTATGCCAACATAGTAACGAAAGACATTAAAGAGATTGAGTTTATGAGAATATCTAGTAAAGGAGTGTTAGAAGTATATTTGAAAGGTAATTCAAAACCTATTGAGTTGTACGCTACCATTGATATTACAGGGATATCTAAAGATACACTTGAAGTGATAAGCAAGATGGAGACAAATACAAACGAGGCAAAGCCTGAACAAGGTGTGTTAGCAAGCAAGTTCAAATCTGCTATTGCTAAAGCCTTAAAAGAATAGGAGCTATACAAGGAGAAGCCAATGTTTAAGATCAAAGAATAACTTGAAGATTATTTTGAAGTTTGAAGATGGATGGCAAGAAGAAAGAGGATAGAAGGTAAAAAGAAGATAGAAGATTGAAGTTGAGAAGATAAAGAGAAAGAAGATTGAAGATTACTGAAGACCATGTAAATCTTAGGGGGAGTATTGTTAGTACTTCTTAAAGATTAACATGTTGTCTTTTAATTGTCTTTGTATTTTTGTTTTTGCAATAGTATAGGGACTTATGTGTAATATATGTTCCTTTAGTTTCTTTGTTTAGTATAAATAGGATTATATGTATTTGTGTAGAGTTAGACGTTTGAACTTTTCTCTCAATTGTGCATTGTAATCCATGCAACTATCAATAGAAACTGCATTGAATTTTTGCAATTGTTGATTACTTTGTTCATATAATTGTTAATTTCTTAATCATAACATAGAATTGATCCATTTGAACCTATCAATGTTGAATCTGAATCTTTGTGTGTGTAAGGTTAGATAAAGGTTAATGAAACCAAAGAAACTAAAGTCTTCCTGCATGCATGCATTTAGTACAAAGTAGAAGTTGCTTCAGAAGTTTTATACTCTACACAAGAAATTATTCTAAGTATAAAATCTTCTGAAGCCAAAGGCCAAATCTTCCAAAGCCAAAGATGAAGTCTTTCGAAGCTTCAAAGACAAAGTCTTCTGAAGCCAAATGAAGTGAAGACTGATTTCTTCCGAAGACATAGAAGAACATGCTTTCTCAGATGTACTTTTGCATAAGGCTGAACCACATTCTGCTACAACTCTGATGTCTTACCAACTTGCATGAGTTTATGAAAAGGTCTATGCTTTTGCAACTGTACATTGAGGTCTTGAGTTTGTAACTTTCTACTTTATGTACTTTTATCCTTTTTGTAATATAATAGGATGTGAGCTATGGCATGTCATAGTCACTAGTCCAAAAGCGATCTGCCTTTTGACTCTACATTGATCTTGTTGTCGACCAATGTCGAACTGACTTTCAATGTATAGCCGGTTGTAGGATATAGTTTAAAGTATCTCAGGGTCTTGTATTTTATTTTATACATTGTAACACTTATAAAAGAACTTGAGATTAATATACATCATTCTTGAAAACCATATATATTGCTCTTGAGTCCTGCCTCCTTGTTTACTTGTATTCTTTGCATCTTGTTCTTAAATACGGTTCTCTATTTGAACTGTTAAATGTTCTAACACTCTCCTCATTTTGAGACCGATTTTATTGATCTCTCTTAACCGGTCCTATAATTGGTATCAGAGCATTCTAGGCTCTTGATTGTAAGATCTCACCATCTTAAATCTCCTTAGTTTTGACAGTACACTTTACATCTCAAATGGTAGCATCCAAGTCTGATATGAAAACTGGCACCATGGTAATCACACCTGATGTTTTTGATACTTGGTGTCTAAGAATGGAAGGCTTCATCAAGTCATAAGACAGCAGGATGTGGGAGTCTATTACCTCAGGACCTTACATTCCATACACCTCTTTCAGCTGCTGTTGTAGATGGCATGATCCCAAAGGAAGTGACTGACTACTCTAAAGAAGATAGAAAAAGAATAGATGTAGATCAAATAGCCATGACTGCCCTCCAAACTGCTCTTCCAAATGCTATCTAAAGAGGCTTTAAGAAGTGTAAAACTGCTAAGTAGCTCTGGGATGCACTGAAGCTGATGTATGAAGGGTATACTGAATCCAAAGAAAACAAGAAAGGTGTACTGTAGAATATGGATATTATGAGGTAGTTCATGTCCTCTCTTCCTAGACAATGGACACACTACTGTGTGGTCATTAATAGGATTGAAATATCAAGACCCTCACTCTCATTGAGTTATATGGCATACTCAGTGGTTACCAGATAGAGATGAACATGCAAAATCCATCTGACAACTGTAGCAGTCAACAGAGTTCTGCCCTGCATGTGGTTGAAAGGGATTGTAAAGAACCACAACACCATTTTATCTCTTACCCTGACAACTCACCAAAGGGCCCTTTCATCACTTTCCCAGAGACACCAAGGGATAGCTACATCCAAGGAAGCCCATTCCAAAAGACAAGCTCATCACAAGCCTTTATGTCTCATGATGAAAGTACATGCAACTTTCTCTTCACCCTTGTAGATTTGGACTGTATCTATCCGGATGATCTAGAGTACATGGAGATAGTTCAACAAATGACTCTTCTTATTCAAAGAGCTAAGAAATTCTACAAGAGGATAGGGAGGAAGTTTCCTAGCAATGTATCCAGTGGAAAGTTTGCTGGACAAAAGGAATGTGAAGTGTTACAACTATAAACAAATGGGATACTTTGCTAGGTAGTGTAAGGCAGCTATGACAAATGGTGGCCAAGCATAACCCAACCCAAACTACACTAAGGGAGCTCCACATACTAAGAAGCCCAAGCAGCAAGCTGCAGTTGCTGTTAAAGAAGGAGGTTTTGATTGGAGCTTCCAGGTAGAAGATTTGTCTCCAAACAAAGCACTGATTGCTGATCTTGTTGAAGCCAAGCTATTGGAAAATCTTTGTACCCCATAATGCATTGATAAAGTAAATAGATATAGGTCCTATAACACAGAGATGAGATCTGATCTTGAGTCCTTGAACATCTTAAAATCTGATTTCAAAAGAGCTAAAAATAAGTATATGTTAAAAATAGAAGACTTAAAGAAAACCATTTCAACTCTTAAACATAAGCATACCAACTACAAGACTCAAATCAAAGATCTCATCACTAAGTTAACTGAGTGTCAGGCTGAGCTTATGACCAGCAAAGCGAAGGCAGAGAAACATGTTCTTGAAGAAGAGAACTTCAAGAACATAATATTCTCATCCCTGCATGCTAAAGTATGTTATCAAAACAAACAAAGACTGGGGTCTAGTGAGATAGCTCCTCCACACATTCTATTGTCTGTAAGATCTCCCACGTGTGGAACTAGTTAAGATGTGCTTCCATCTATAGATCCTAGTGATGATGACGATGAAGAGAAGATAGTGAAGGATAGATCTGGGAAGTGTGAAGAAGATCATCCTAACAAGCGTCACTATTCTCCTAGGGAGAGGAAGAGGTCAGGGATGACAAAGTCAAATAGGAAGAACTTGATCCAAGCAGCAAAGGGAAGAACAAGGAGAGCTTAAGAGATCAAGGCCACTTTTAACTCCAAGTAGAAACAAGTTTTTATCTCTGCAGGTTTTGAAGTGGTAAAGACTATGGATACAACTTTGAACTCTAGTACTAAGAGTTTAAGTTCATGTCCAACTCATCCCTGTGAAGGAATGAAGGCTGGTCTACTATGTAACACTGCTACACAACATGAGCCACCCACCTCCAAAGGCAAGCTTAACCCTAGGAGGCTTGCTATAACATCTAAAAGGATGGGGATGGAGATGGAAAGTGACCAAATTCAGTCTTTCATTCATAAGAAGACTCTTCGAAGAGAGCAAATTGACTACATTATGTGTTGTAGTACTTCTCATTTTTCTAAGGATTACATCTACAATCCTAAAACTACTGTCAACATAATAAGGAAGAAGACTTCTGAGAGGAACAAGAAGAAGAAAGCTTTGGAAGAAAGCTGCATTTATTTTGGAAGCTCCAAAATAAAAATAAAGACAAGTGAAAAATTGCCTTCGGAAGATAAGTTGGTCTCGGAAAATAGGAATGCTTCCGAAGTACTGAAGTTTGCTAAAGTGAAAGCAAGATCTTCCGAAGGGTCAGTCTCCAAAACTTCCAAAGCTGTAAAAACTTCCGAAGTATTGAAGGTCAAGTCTAATCTTCCAAAGATTGTGTGGAAGATAAAGGAACACCATGTGATGGAGAGTTCTTCACTAACAACAGCAAATGATTTCTAAAATCTCAGTATAGGATCAATTATTGTTGCATTGTCTTTAGTTCATTTTGAAAAGCCTAAGACCAATGAAGCTTGGGTTTCCAAATGTAACTAACTCTTTTTTTACTATGCTGGAACAACTGAAGCCAAAAAGGAATGTATGGATCATTGATAGTGGCTGTTCCAGGAACATGATAGGTAATGGATCTTTGCTTCAAAACTTTGAGAAAATTGGTAGAGGGCTAGTTGCTTTTGGAGGGGATACTGGAGGTTACATTACAGGAAGGGGTAGGATCATAAATGGTAAGCTCGAGATTGCGAAGGTAAATTTTGTTAAGGAGCTTGGATAATATTTACTGAGTGTATCCTAATTTTATGACCACAGACTAACATTTACTGAGTGTATCCTAATTTTATGACCTAATTTGAGAAGGTAAATTTTGTTAAGGAGCTTGGATAATATTTACTGAGTGTATCCTAATTTTATGACCACAGACTAACATTTACTGAGTGTATCCTAATTTTATGACCTAATTTGAGAAGGTAAATTTTGTTAAGGAGCTTGGATAATATTTACTGAGTGTATCCTAATTTTATGACCACAGACTAACATTTACTGAGTGTATCCTAATTTTATGACCTAATTTGAGAAGGTAAATTTTGTTAAGGAGCTTGGATAATATTTACTGAGTGTATCCTAATTTTATGACCACAGACTAACATTTACTGAGTGTATCCTAATTTTATGACCTAATTTGAGAAGGTAAATTTTGTTAAGGAGCTTGGATAATATTTACTGAGTGTATCCTAATTTTATGACCACAGACTAACATGCTCTTCACTGAGTATGAGTGCATTGTTCGCAAGTCTAGAGTGGTCATTCCTTAAGAGCACATCTTGCTTAGAGCACCCCAGAAAGGGAATATGTGCATGATGGATTTGCAGGAAACATCCCCCTCAGGAGAAGTTTCTTGCTTTCTATATAAAGCAAATAGTGATAAGTATTTCCTTGGGCATAAAAGAATGTGCCATGTAAACTTTAAGAACATGAATAAATAAATTAAGAATGACTTCGTAACTGGAATGCCAAAGAAAGAGTTTACAAGTGATGATCATTGTGTTACATGTCTGAAGGGAAACAAGACCTGGTTTCTCACAGGCCAAAGGAAAGAACTCTATCACTACTCCCCTACACTTATTACACATGAATCTCTTCGGGCCCACCAGTGTAATGAGTCTAGAAGGACCTCATATTGTTTAGTGATCACATATGATTCACAAGTTTGACTTGGGTTTTCTTTCTTAGAGCAAAGGATGAAACTCTTGACATTTTGTAGAACTTCATTTTGAAAATTAAGAATCAAAGTGATCATAAGGTCAAGATCATAAGATGTGATCAAGGAACTGAATTCAAGATCCAAATCCTTCACACATTTTTTGATAAAAAGGATATTACAAGACAATATAGTGCTCCCAGGACTCCTCAGCAAGATGGTGTTGCTGAGAGGAGAAACAGGACACTTATTGAAGCTGCAAGAACCATGTTATCTGACAGTCACCTTCTAGGTAGAGGCAGTCAACACTGCCTACTATATACAGAGTAGAGTTTTAGAAGTTAAGACTAATGGTAAGACTTCTTATGAACTGTGGCATAAAAGAAGTCCTTTTATTGGTTTTCTCAGATCATTTGGATGTCCCTGCACCATCTTGAATACCAAACATCAAGTTGCTAAGTTTGCTGAGAAATCAGATGATGGACACTTTATTGGATACTCGTCCCAACCTAAGGCTTATAGAGTATACAATCTCAGAACTAGAGTAGTTGACGAATAGCCAATGTGCTCTTCATTGAGCACACTCCCTGTGTAAAAGGTTTTGGTCCTGAATGGCTATTTGAACTTGATTTAGTTACCAACTGTTTTAACAAATCATGTGATAATGTTTCAAGATCTATAGGTAACATATCAGTAGAAGATCCTGACCTAAGATTTGAGCTAAGAAGACCAAGCAAGACTACTACTTCCGTTTCAGTGGTAACTAACCCTGCAAAGGAAGTTCCTATCAGCACAATAATGACGAATCAAGCTGATACATCTGAGGTCCATGAATATTCCAACTCCGAGGAATAAAACACAAATAAAGGAGCTTCAAATATAGGATGAAATGGTGGTGGTGACAATAAATTTCTTGATGCTGATAACCATTCCATTGAAGACATCATCAATGATGTCACACACTCATTGGATCAAGCTTCTCTTGATAAGTGTGTTGATATGGTGGGAGACACCTCATTGCCAGATCTAAACTTCTCAAATTTAGATCTGTCTAATCCACTTACTGTGATCCCTCAACTCAGGATCCACAAGTTGCACCCTACCACAAATACCATTGGAGATGTTGACAAGGGGCTAAGAACAAGAGGACAAACCCATAACAATTTTTTTTCTATACTCTTGTTTCTAATCACAGATTGAGCAAAAGAAAGTTGATGAGGCTTTGAAGGATGAAATGTAATGGAAGAGGAGCTGCTTCAATTGAAGAGACAAAAGGTTTGGAACTTATGCCCTCTTCTTCAAGGGAAGACTATCATAGGAACCAAGAGGGTGTTTAGGAATAAGAAAGATGATAGAGGACTTATCATCAAGAAAAAGGCAAGACTGGTTGTCCAATGGTACATTCAAGAAGAAGGAATTGATTACACTGATGTCTTTGCTCTCGTAGCAAGACTTGAAGCTGTTAGGATATTCCTTGCATTTGCTGCATCCAAGGACCTCAAGGTTTACCAATTTGATATCAAGTGTACATTTTTATATGGGGTGATTAATGAAGAAGTGTATATCAAACAACCACCTGGCTTTGCATACCCAGATCATCCTAATTATGTCTAAATCTTGATAAAGCTCTTTATGGGCTGCACCAAGCTCTAAGGAAGTGGTATAAGACACTATCTCAGTATCTCTGTCAGCATGGCTACAAGAGGGGTACTATAGATGGGACACCCTTCATCAAAGGAAGAGGGAATTACTTGATGCTGGTTCAAGTATATGTAGATGACATTATCTTTGGGTCAACTAATCTAAAGCTCTACAAAAGACTTTGAGAGGCTGATGAATAATAGATTTGAAATGAGGGCCATAGGGGAACCCAATTTCTTTCTAGGAATTCAAGTTAAGCAAGTTGAAAATGGCATCTTCATAAGTCAATCAAAGTATGTACAGTACATACTTATAAGATTCAACATGACTGAATGTAAGATTGCAAAGACATTCATAGCGAGAAACCACTCCCTTAAACCTGATCTTGAGGGGGAGGGTGTAGATGAACATTTTTATAGTGCTATGATTGGGTCTCTCATATATCTTATAGCCAGCAGGCCTGATATTATGTTTGCTACATGCATATATGCAAGATATCAAGCCAACCCCAAGATGTCATACCTGGTTGTTGTCAAAATAATTCTTAGATATCTCAAAGGTGTCCCTAAGCTAGGTCTTTGGTATCCAAACAATTCTGACTTTAATCTATATGGCTATACAGATAGTGACTATGGTGGCTACAACATGAATGCAAAGTCCACATCTGGGGGATGTGAATTCCCTGGTGAAAGGATAGTCTCATGGCAATGCAAGAAATAATACTATGTATCTGCATCAACTTCTGAAGCTGAATACATTGCTGCTGCAAGCTGCTGTGCTCAAGTGCTTTGGATTCAGAATCAGATGCTTGACTATGGATACAACTTCAAAGAGACTCCCATCTACATAGACAACAATGGTGCTATCTCTATCGTAGAGAATCCTGTGCAGCGCTCAAGGACAAAACACATCAACATCAGGTATCATCTAATTAGAGATAATTATGAAAAAGGGATTCATAAAATTAGTCAAGGTTAACACAAATGAATAATATGCTAATCTATTCACAAAGGCTTTTGATGAAAAGAGATTTAAATATCTTATATTAGCTATTGGGATGATTAACCTTGAATAGATTTTCTTAAAACTTAATTAGTATTATTTCTAAAAGGAATTGTGTGTCCTAAGTTGTATAAAGTACCACGTTCATAAGCCCAGTAAATCTTGGGAGAAAATCTTTTTCGAATGATATTCCCTAGAATTTTGAAAAATCTTAAATGTATTTTCTTTCGGAAGACATTAGCATTGTCTTCGAAAGAATTTTAAGTCTTCAAATCAGATAACTACTTATAAGAAATCTACCTTCAGAAGAAATGCTTCTATTTCTTCCGAAGCCAAAATATGCTTCTAAGTACTAATATGTATTCGAAGAACAAATTTCTTTCAAAATCAATTATGTCTCGGAAGATTTATTCTCTTTATTAATAGAAATTTCAAGTTTTAATATCTTCCGAAATCAAGTATTCTTTGGAAGAGAAAATACTTCAAGTAATTGTTCTTCTGAAGCAATTTCTCACTAAGCTAAGGAATATCTTCTAAAGTTAAAATTTGGCTTCAAAAGTTTTTCACAAAACTTCCAAGGATAAATTACCTACGGAAGAGTTTCAAGTTCTAAGAAAACTACCTTTTTGGGTATTTTTTCAGAGGAGGGACCGACATTCGGATTTCAAAGTTTATTCTTTTACATTAACTTTGTCTCAAATCTATTTCAGATAAATATACCAAACGGTTCCCCCCTCTTTCACTATCTTCTTCATCTGCAAATTCTCTAAACCTAAATTCACTCTCACTGCCTTTGTTCTTACCTTCCTTCACCTTAAAGCTACCTCAAATGGCCAACCTTGACCGCAGAAACCAACCTGATTTTTCCATGCATCTTCACAAGCAACACAATCCGGTTGGTCTGTTGAACTCTAAGGAAGATCCAAGTTTCTCAGCGGTTTGCTGCTTTCTTTCTCTATCAAACTATTACACCTCCCTCATCATTGGTCCTCCACTCTATGAGGATCAACTCTTGGACTTTTGCAGGACCTGCCAAGAGGTAACCATGGATGGGAAGAAGGCACTGTCTGCCATAGTACAGGGGAGGACAATCTTCATCACTCCAGCCTTTATCAACTCACATCTATAGCTAGATGATGAAGAAGGTGAAATATCCTTTCCAAAATCTACTGTTAACCACTCCTTTGAGCAGATGGCCTATGAAGGTGACTTCTCAGTCACAACCATTAGGAAAGGGAAGGTTTTCTCTCAATGGAAGCACCTCTTCCATGTCATTATCTACAGCTTGTCTAACAAGCATGGAGGATGGGACCAGATTTTAGAAGACCTCTCTTTTGTAGTCCATGGAATGGTTCATGGGTTCAAGTTTAGGTATTCATAATTTGTGTACACTAATCCACTTGCAAACTTGGACTCCTTAGAATATTATATGTTTTCTAGATTTGTCTAGCACATTCTCAACTGTGAACTGGGCTCACAGTTGTAGGAATATGTAATACTCTAAAATTGGGACAGATGAAGCCCAACATCTTCAAACTATGAGAAAGCCTATTGTGGGCTTCTCAGGGGTAGAAACAGCCCTGGTCCCAAAAATGTTAGAGCTCGTTTCTCAAGGTGACAACCTAGCAGCACCAGCTAGTGTTGAACCCACACCTTCTACTTCAAGACCACCCACACAGCCACCAATAAGCCTTAGTTACCAAAGAAAATCATGGCGAACCCCTACACATGGTATTCAACCTGTGTAGGCCCCCATATCACCACCCGTATAGGAGGAAATGGACACCGGAGCTCCAACTCCTCCTTAGGATGAGGGGAACCTTAGACTAAAGGTGCAAAAACTGACTAAAACATGCACTTATTTAGTCTAAAAGGTCAGTCACTTGGAATCTTAAGTGACTACCTTGCAAAGAAGGGTCAGTGGTCAGCAACTCTGATCACAAGGAACAACTTGCTAGGAGACCCTTCAGGAGAACTCAACTAGGAACACAAGAACCTGAGGATGTGATAGACTTAACCCCCAACTCACCTATCAAGTGGGTGATGCTACCAAAAAGGAGGCAGAAGTCATTACAATCATATTGAGGATTCACCACCCTCACTTGCAATTGTCCACACTCAGTAACCTCCTCAAGTTCACACTGATGTGGACTCTCTTATACAAAGTCTATTTGAGGAAGGTATACCAAAAGCAATGGCATCCCCACCCTATGGAGATGCAAATGTAATACATGGGTGGAGGTATGATGCTGATAGAAGAGCCCTGATACTGCATGGATTTCAAGGACATCAAGTGGTCTTCAACTTTCAGACCTTGAATTACTATGATAGTCTTTCTCTAGTCAATATGTCACTTGTCAACCTAACTGAACATAGGAAGGCTGACATAATGAGCTGAGAGAATTCAAGACAGGATTATGGAAAAACTCAGACAAAGAAGACAAATGCAAATTGGCAATGTCATTGGTCAACTGGATGTTGAGGTGGACTCTAAGATTAGCTTCGAAGGGGAAACTTTGACTGAAGGATCAGTGACTGAACCTGTGAGCATTATCATAGAAACACGTACTTCAATATCCTGTACCCTTAGTGAGGCACCAATTGGTGAAGGTGCTTCCCACCTTCTCTCTGAATAGAGCCTGACTGCTAAATCAGGAAATAAAGGCCAAAGCTCTCTCCATCCTGAGTCACCAAATCCTGTGAGTGACAAAGAAAAATGGAAATTGAATCCTGAGGAGATTGAGGAGGAGAAAAGAGAGAGGAAGAGGAAGCTAAGTGGAGAGAGTTCAGCTGGTTCCTCAGGCTTGATGGAAGCTGCAATCAGGACAGCCCCCAAGCCAAACACTCAAGATGATGAGTTGAGGGCTGCCAGATTGTATTATTTAGGAACCAGGAACTACAACATTGATGAACTCATCTCTCTTCTCTTAAAAGAGCTAAATGAATTGGCAGACTTAGAGCTGACAAAGGGGAAGAAGGAGGCAGAGGATGTATAATTGCTCCATAGAGTTAGAGAAGAAAGAAGGCAAAAGAGGATGTACAAACATGCTCCTACTCTCTCCCTAGTTCATGAAAGCCCTGAGAGAAAAGCTGTGGTAATTGAACAACCTTAGGTAGACAAGGAGGTTGATAGATAAAGCATGATCAACTACCTGAGTGCCACAGGTCTTTATTAGGCATCGGCACTTCTTCCCCTCTCATATGAATACATTGAATTTAAATATCCTAAGTAGCTGGAATAATAGTTCATCAATGAACAAAAGACTGCTAAGGAAAGATGAGGAGAGATGCTGCAAAGTCAAGAGCCATCATCTAAAAGAGTGAAAAGAAGTCTTGTAAGGTTATTAGTAAGGCTGATGCAACTAAACACTCAAAGTCTTTCCTGCATGCATGCACATGTACACTGAAGTGGAATGCTTCGGAAGATTCACACTGACTTGGAAATTATTCTAAGTGTGAAATCTTCCGAAGCCAAGACCAATATCTTCCGAAGCCAAAAGATGAAGTCTTCCGAAGCTTCAAGGACAAAGTCCTCCGAAGCCAACCATTAAAGACAGATTTCTTCCGAAGACTTTTATATTACATGCATTATCTGATGTACCTTTTACCTAAAGCTGAACCACTTTCCACTGCCACTCTGATAAGTCATCAACCTTTCATGAGTTGGTGAAAAGGTCCATGCTTTTGGTAAACTGTACATTGAGGTCTTAAGTCTGTAACCTTCCACTTTATGCGCTTTATCCTTTTTGTGATATATTAGGATGTGAGCTATAGCATGTCATAGTTACTATTCAAAAGGCAATCTGCCTTTTGACTCTACATTGATTTTGTTGTCTAGTTCATGTATCTAGCTGGCCTTCAAAGTATGGCCGGCTGTAGGTTATAGTATAAGTATTTTATAGTCCTTGTAACTAAGAAATCTTTGAGTTGAACTTTGTAAACCACTTTGTAACAAACTAGAAGATCAATATACACTAACCTTGAAAACCAACTGCTTGTGTGTTGCTCTAGTTTCTGTCTCATTTACATCTTGTGTTTCTTAGTTCTTTAAACTCATTCTTATCAGTTCCCCATTTGAATTGTTAAGTGTTGATATACACTCTCCTCATTGTGTTGTTGTGTTGTACAAGTGAATAATCCCTTCACCCGGTCCTACAATTGGTATCAGAGCTTCTCAGGCTCTTGATATAAGATCTCACCATCTTAAGAACCCTCACACACATAAAAATACTTAACCCTTCAAATGGCAGCTATCTCTAAAGCTGATATGGAAACTGGAACCATGACAAAGTCCCCACTGATCACTCTTGATGACTTTGACACTTGGTGCCGAAGAATGGAAGGTTTCATCATGTGTCAACACTCAAGAATGTGGGAATCTGTTGTCTCTGGACCTTACATACTAAAAACTCCTTCAGTTGCTGCTGGAGGTGGTATGATCCCCAAGGTTGTGGCTGACTACTCTTAAGAAAATTGAAAGAGAGTAGAGATTGATCAAAAGGCCATGACAGCCCTTCTGACTGCTCTTTCAAACTCTGTATACAGAGGTTTCATGAAATGCAAAACAGCTAAGCAGCTGTGGGATGCATTGAAACTAATGTATGAGGGTTCTACTAAAGCCAAGGAAAACAAGAAGGATCTTCTGAAGCAGCAGTTTGAAAATTTCACCTTCAAAGCAGGTGAGACCATGACTCAACAATACTTCAGGTATGTTGAGATTTTGGATGCCCTAGTGGATGTTGGAGTAAATCCTGAGAGTAGAGACATTGTAAGGAAGTTCATGTCCTCTCTTCCTAGGCAATGGACACATTACTGTGTTGTAATTAAGAGAATTGAGAACCTTAAGACTCTCACTCTGACAGAGTTGTATGGCATTCTCAGTGGATACCAGATGGAGATGAACATGCAAGGTTCATCTGGTAACTCCAGCAATCAAATGGGTTCAACCCTTCATGTGACTGAAAGGGATAACATAGAACCCCATCATCATCACATATGCTACCGTGACATCTCACAAAAGGGTCCTTTCATCACCTTCCCGGAGACACCAAGGGAGAACTATACTCAAGCTGATTCCAAAAGACAAGTTCTTCTCAAGCCTTTGTGTCCTCTGATGAAAGTTGTGGTAGCTTCCTATTCACCCTTGAAGATCTGGACTATATCCATCCAGATGACCTAGAGTATATGGAGATAGTCCAACAAATGGCTCTTCTCACTCACAGAGCCAAGAGATTCTACAAGAGGACAGGAAGGAAGTTTCCCAGCAATACAGCCAGTGGAAAGTTTGGATTGGACAAAAGCAAAGTTAAGTGTTACAACTGTAACTTGTTGGGTCACTTTGCTAGGGAGTGCAAGGCACCAAGAACAAATAGTGGACAAGCACAATCCAGACCAAACTACACTGATAAAGCTACCCAGAATGAGAAGCC
>BJCO01364758.1:0-15528 GCA_018326465.1 Flaveria floridana
AGTCGCACGACTGGTCCATTAGCATGGCTCAGTCGTACGACTGAGTCTCATTCGCATATGATCCTACGAATGACCCAGTTTCATGTGTTTACAACATATCAGGTGTAATACATTAAGCCTAGACTATTCGTCAAGCGACGGACACACTATATATGACAATATATGCTCCAACAACTCCTAAAGCATGTTGTACAACCCATAATACATAAGAAACTTGATAATCAGTATATATACAATACCATTATATTTAGTAGTGAAGATAGCCAAGTTTCAATATTCCTTATCTATTATATTTTGCAATAGTGTGTACGTTCTTAATATAGAATATTATACTAACCATAACTAATAAGATTATGTTTAATTAACAAGTCTAATGATGTTTTATTTGAGCCAATGCGGATAAAATTCAAAATAGATGTTAGTTTATATATGATTTTCAATTATGTGTATTAAATCACTCTTTATCTCTTGTTATTACGTAACGGCCAACTATTAAATTCAAATGCATTCAATGGAGGGTTGAGAAATTTTATTTAAATCCAGATAATTTAAGTAGTATGTGAAATGCAGGAAATGATTTGTTACACGAATATATGTAAAATTCACTACAAGAAAAAGAGTCTATGGCAACTAGACCTATAGCAACGACTTCGTGTCGTCGCCACAGGTCACTAATACTTTTTTGAACGACTAGACCTAATGCAGGATATGTCGTCGTCATAGGGTCAGCTTGGTTTTTGACTACTGCAAACCTACAGCGACGACAAGTTGTTGCCTTAGGTTCAACCTATCGCAACGACAAAATATCATCGCCAAGAACTGTCGTCATAAGTCATTTTATTTTAATTGTCATTTATTTTTAATCATACAGAAAAATTAAAAATTTGCATCCACCCTATGGCGAAGACATGTCGTCGCCATAGGTAAAAAACCATTTTTTTCTTTTTCTTCCTCTAAATGACTTGGAGGTAAATAAGCCCTTTCCTGAAACATCTATGGCGATGACATGTCGTCGCCATAGGTAAAAAACCATTTATTTCTTTTTTTTGCATCTAGATAACTTGGAGGGAAATAAGTCTGCCTTTTATGAAACATTAATGGCGACAACATGTCGTCGCCATCGGATGTTAAAATTTTTCAAAATTTTATATTAATAAATATAATAATTATAATTAATAATATCATTATTAATAATAATTTATGTACATATCATTGTTATTGTTAAAAGTATTATTGCTATTATTACAAGTATTATTGTTATTATTACAAGCACTATTATAATTATAAGTCATATTTTGTTATTTATTATATTAAATATTATATTTATTAAGTATAATTATACATAATTATTTTCAATTAGGATCAAATATGTTCAGTTATTATAGTTATTTTCGATTACATACGTTAAAGGTTAACCTGATCCAATTATGATTATCAATATTAAGTTATATATGTTGATAGTACTTTATGAGAAATTATGTCTATCAACTGTAGATTTAGTTTGTTTATACCTAATTATCAACAATAAGTGTCAAACAATATCAAATATGCTTGGTTATGATGATTAGCGTCAACTACACTCGTCATATGTTAGTTATAATCTAATTATGATTATTTGTATTCAATTATAACACTATGATGATAATTTGTAGGAAATTATTCTTATTAATAGTAAGTTAAGTTTGTTTATGCTGAAGTATTATCAGTGAGAGTCAAAAACAATGTTAAATATGTCCGATTATTATGGTTAGGCTGATTACATATGTTAAAAATTACCTATGAGCCAATTATAAAGATAATTGTTGAATTATACACTTATAATGGTAATTAAATTAAGTTTGTTTATAATCATTAGCGTTGAATCATAAAGATTGGATCAGTGGATGTCTAACGTTGGATTAATGGATATTTAACCACCGCGAAGTTCACCGGCTTCTTTAGCACCGCCAGTGGCTATTGGTACTAATATCGTAAGGGCTTTTGATAACACCACATGTCAATCCGATGCACGCCTATCGAAAAACTCTTTTGTGTCAATGGATAACTCATCTGTATAAGTGCTTCCACTAGTGATAAAGAATGGTAAGAGGTCTACTATGGACATAGTGACAATCCTAGAGATGCATGACATTTTATAAAATTATCGCGCTTCTGTTCATTCTATGGTATGCAATCTTCACAACTGACATAAACATATATACAGTAACCGTGACGGTCTTCAATAGCTGATAGAGAATTACTAGATGCAAAGTTTTTTTTATGCTTAAATATTATCAGTGAGAGTCAAATAATGTTAGATATGCTCGATTATTATGGTTGGGATGATTACATACGTTAAAAATTACCTATGAGGCAATTATAAAGATAATAGTTAAACTATGCACTTACAATGGTAATTAAATTAAGTTTGCTTGCAATCATTAACAATGAATCATAAAGACTGGATCAATAGATGTTTAACGTTGGATCAATGGATGTCTAACAAAATCAACAATGTACTGTTATGATACCTTGGTTTCTTGCCTCCATTCCAGTCCCTAAACCGCGACCTACCTTCACCTAACCGATATGTAACACCCAAAAATTTTGTCATTTAAAGAAGGAAAAGAAATGAGGAAAGGAAAAGAAAGATATTTTGTAGGAAAAGGAAAGAAGCCAAAAGTGGACGGGGCAAAGCGTAAATAAGTAAAAAACCCATTATTTTAATATATACGGGAGTATGGCCGCCCATATATGCGAATCATCTTCTTTTATCGACTGAAAAGAAGAGAAGAAGAAGAAGAACTAAGTTTTTATGGGTTTTAGAGAGAGAAAGAAGTTGTTTTTGGCCCAAGGTGAGTTTTCTTATATATTTGGTTCGGTTCAGGGATTTTTGGCCAGGTAACCGAATTTCACATGTTCTTATGTGTTTATATGCATTCGGGTATGTGGTTTTGGGCATGTCTAGGTGTTAGAATCATCTGAGAAACTCAAGTTGAAGAGTTTGAACTTGAGAGCAGCTAAATTGAGTCTCTAGAGCCCATGTTTTACTTGTTTTACAATGTTTTCAGGGCTGAAAATGCAAGCAAATGATTTTTATAAAAGTGTTTTATGTATGACCGTACGAATATATGCTTGTATGTTCGTAGTTTATGGTTGTACATGTTATGTTAAGGCTTGGAATGGTAGTGTAAGGCTTAGAACATGCTAAGACTATGTTTGGAACAGATAAATGTGTTAGAAACATGTATGTAGGTGTTCATGCGCCCAAATAGGGCCCTTGCGTCTAAGAAATTACCTTAGAAAAGTTTTAAGTAAGGTCATGCACCCAAACAGGGCCCATACGCCTAAAAAAATAGGCTTAAAAGTCTAAGTACGTGATTATGCACCCAAACAGTAGTCCATGTGCCTAGCAATGCCTTAGAAATTCCTAAGTGTAAGGTGATGTGCGTGAACAGTAGTTCATGCGCCTAAGTTTTGAAAGAATTGCCTAAGTATGGGGTGATGCGCCTGAATAGAGCTCATATACCTAAGAGGATCATGCGCCTAAGTGAGGAAATGGTTAAGTATAGGCTCATGCGCCTACATAGTGAAGAACCGCCTAAACAGTCCTCATGCACCTAAATTTTCTGGAATTTTTAGGAAAAACAAAATTTTAGGTTTTGACCCTAGTTTGACTATTAGACTGTTTTGGACTATTCTAAGCATGAATATGTGAGGATTTATGCTTGGAACATATATGATGTGATGATGAATGTGCAATATGTATATAAGTATAAAGTGTTATCTTTTAATGATTTTCAAAACGTATATATTATATTATAATATATGTTAAGTATTATATTATTACTTTACGTAGTATGAGGAATATATGAATGAATGTAAAGTATAACATAACAAAGTGAGAAATAACAAAGATAAAAAGTGAAACGTAATTAAATGAAAGAATGGCTTGCAAGCAAATAGAAACGAGGTGCACAACCATGATGTCGTTAGCTCAACTGTGTGCAGTTTGGATAAACCGATAAAAGGATACAGGGTCGATCATTGATATTGATGAGACCCTTGTCGCATGCCCTAGGTGACTGGGTCAGCTTCGGGTATAATGTTCGTGGTCTAATTGTAGACCACAGGCCTAGCATCAGCTTCATGAATAATGTTTGGGGTATCGCACATTAGTCCAAATAAAAGGGACAGATGACTTGCCCTAGGTGACTGGGTCAGCTTTGGGTATAATGTTCGTGGTCTAAATGTAGACAAGAAGCCTAGCATCAGCTTCGTGCATAATGTTCGGGGTATTATACATCAAACCGTATGAAAGTAAAGAACGACGTAACGTATGAAAAGAAAGTAACAAAGTAAAAGAATGATGTAAAGTACGATACGAAAGTATGAGTATGAAAGTAAGAGAGTAAAAAACACGAAACAAAAGTATGTATACGAAAGAGAGTGTTAATGAAAAGAATGAATGAAAGTATGTATACAACAATGAAAGATAGTAATGAATGTATGAAAGAATGAAATCAACAATGAATATTGTTTGAATGTATGTATGGTGTGTGCCTGTAATCAAAGGTAAAAGTATTATATGTAAAGGTATATTTTGTACATAAAACACACAAGGTATTTTGAATACTTACAAAACTAGAACTCACTCAGCAACGCTGACTTTTATGCATTTTCAGTTGGTAGGTAAATTGCTGAGGATGGCACAGGGGGAGGCTACTTGGTGGGGCAAGACTTACATCCATTCATGCATAATAATATTGTTGTTTTGTAATGCAAATGAATGAAGATTTTGTAATTTAACAATGTTGTATTACTTAACAACAATATTTATGAATGAAATGAATGGCTTTTGATAATTAAATTCCGCTGCAATATTTTATGAAATGTATGTTTAGTGCTATGAATAACCAACTGTGAGGTGTCCGGGAACGGGGCCTTACAAGTTGGTATCAGAGCTAAAGTTTAAGTAAACTGAGTAAATATATTCAAAACCTAATCTTAAAATAAGAATGGGACTAAGGGAAGGGGATGCCAGCCCGAGTAGCTACGTGCCATCAGGTATTTCTTTTCTCAAACGTTAAATGAAGTTATGTGTATATGCTATATGATTATGTGCTCATAGTAGATTTAGATACTAATGTAGTCAGGATAGGGCACGCTTGGGGTGTGAAGAGTAAAGTAAGTGGCTAATCACAACTGGCCACTCTAATTAGGGACTTACTATACTCAACATAAACTGAGCTACTACCTTGAATGACCGTGTTAGTGTTTGAATCTTATAGTGATAGAGTATGGTTGGAGGTAGATCGTCTAAGGCTTCTAGAGGTGGAGCACGGGGTGGACGTGGTGCTGAACCACGTGTTACAAGGAACCAAGATAAAGGTGCTGAGATGACTCCTTCTGATCTTGATGTTCATCAGCATGAGGGCGTTAATGAGAGCGCAATCTTGAGGGCCTCGGTGAAGGAGTCAGTAGTGGAGGAAGTTTATCAAGTCATGCAGACGATTTTGCCGTCTATGGTGACTGAGGTGATTAAGGCTGTAAGGGAAGACGAAAGGAGGGAAAAGAGGAGGAGTACTAGGAGAGAAGGAGGAGAACAGCCAGAGAATGAGACGGTGGACTCGAGTGAGGAGGAAAAGGAAGAAGCGGTGCAGGAAACTGCATGAGGCTATAACTATGGGGCGTTTCAAAGATGCAAGCCCTTAATGTTTGATGGAAATGACAATGCTGCTGCTGCTCACCGGTGGGTGAGGGAGATGGAAGCAGTACTTGAGATTAGTGAGTGGAGGGAGGAACAGAAGGTGAAGTTTGCCACTCACTCATTTGTTGACTCGGCTTTGTACTGGTGGGACAACATTGTCTAAGCCGAGGGCAGCAGGGCCATCGGTAGGATGCGGTGAAAAGAGCTGAAAAAGTTGGTGATTGAGGAATTCTGTCCTCACCGGGAACTCGATAAAATAAAGAGGGAATTCCAATAACTATAGGAAGGAACATGACCCACCAGTAATACACTACCAAGTTCAACGAAATGGCAAGACTGGTGCCGGATCAGGTGACGCCGGTGGTGAGGAAGATCAAGAAGTACATTCAGGGCTTGCCAGCTTACATCCGCAGACATTTGATCACCGCATGGCTGGGTACTTTTTGATCGGTGGTGGACCTGGCGGGTAGGCTGTATGATGAGAGGGAGGTGACAATGGCTGAGGTGAAGAGGACAGGTGGTGGTCATATGAACTGGAGTAGGAAAAGGTTTGGGCGTGGCGGTTTCACCCCAAACAATAAGAAGGAGAGGGTTGATGATCGACGGGTGGTTGCAACAGGCTCGGGAATGAAGAAGTGTGGTATGTGTGGGAAAGAGCACACTGGTGAGTGAAGGCTGGGACTGAATGATTGTTTCAAGTGTGGGAAGCCTGGCCATATCACTAAGGATTGTAGGGTGGCGAGGTGCTACAACTGTGGTGGACGAGGCCACCTGAGTCGGGAGTGTAAAAAGCCAAGGGCCGAGAGTTCCGTACCGAGGAAGGGAACAGAAGATGGAGGGTAGAGGGCAACTACTAGATCATTCACGATGATGCGGTAGGAAGCTAGAGTGGATCCCGATGTCGTGTCAAGCATGTTTCTGGTAAATCAAATTTGTGCCTCTGTATTATTTGATTTTGATGCTAGTAGGAGTTTTATTTCTTCTGCTTTCCCTGATAAGCTATCCATTAGTAGTAGAAGTGAGCCATTCGATTTAGAAACCGCTATTGTTAAGTTTACTAGAATTACTAATATGATAGAGGACTGTGCCATAGAACTAGAAGGTCATAGGTTTTCTACCAAATTACATGTGATGCCCCTAGGAAGATTCGATGTAGTACTAGGGATGGATTGGTTATCAACCTATGAGGCAAACATCGTGTGCTACAAGAAGATGATTCGATTAGTTGCTCCCGATAGAAGTTCGGTGATGGTTTATGATGATCGCGTCACTACGGTTCCAAAGGTGATTTCGATGGCGGTGGTAGGGAAGTACATGACACGTGGATGTAGTGCCTATCTTGCCTACGTAAAAGATGTGGACGCATCAGTATCATAGTTGTCTGATGTACCAGTAGTGCGTGACTTCCCAGATGTGTTCCTAAAGGATTTACTAGGAATGCCACTGGATCGTAAAATCGAGTTCCAAATTGATCTGATACCCGGTGCTCAAACCTGTTGCCAAGGAACCGTATTGACTAGCTCCGACTGAGATGAGGGAACTCATGGGTCAATTGCAGGAGGTAATGGACAAATGATTCATCCAACCGAGTATCTCTCCATGGGGTGCTCTGGTCTTGTTTGTAAAGAAGAAGGATGGTAGTATGCGGATGTGTATAGACTACCGAAAGCTAAACAAGCTGATGGTAAAGAATCGTATGCGTTACCAAGGATTGATGACTTGTTTGATCAGCTCCAAGGTGCCAGTTGGTTCTCAAGGATAGACCTTCGATCTGGCTACCATCAATTGAAGGGGAAGAAGCAGGATATTCTTATGACAACTTTTCGTACACGTTATGGACACTACGAGTTTCTCGTTATGTCTTTCGGTCTGACTAATGCACCAGCAACCTTTATGGATTTGATGAATCGAGTGTGCCGGCCCATGCTAGATAAATCAGTGATCATGTTTATTGATGATATCCTGATTTATTCGATGAACGAGGAAGAGCATGCCGGTCATATTCGGGAAGTATTGGAGACACTTAGAAGAGAGAAGTTGTATGCTAAATTCTCTAAATGTGCTTTCTGGTTGCGCGAGGTTCAATTTTTGGGTCACGTAGTGAATGCTGAAGGAATTATGGTAGACCCGGTGAAGGTTGAGGCGGTTATGCAATGGAAGTCTCCAAAGATGCCATCCGAGGTCCGTAGTTTCTTGGGTTTGGCTAGTTATTACAGGAGATTCATTCAAGATTTTTCCAAGATAGTCTCACCCTTGACCAAATTGACCCGCAAAGATACGAAGTTTGAGTGGGGTAGGAAACAGGAGGATGCATTGGAGGAGTTGAAGACGATATTGACTCAAGCTCCTGTTTTGACGTTACCCGAAGATAGTGAAGACCTAGTGGTACATTCAGCTGCTTCTTATTCGGGACTAGGTTGCGTGTTAATACAACATGGAAGGGTAATAGCTTACATATCCCGACAACTTAAAACCCACAAGTCAACTACCCTAGTCATGACTTAGAGCTTGCGGCAGTGGTGTTCGCGTTGAAGATTTGGAGGCACTACTTATACGGGATGAAGTGGACCATCTTCACGGATCATAAAAGCTTAAATTATTTCTTTGAGCAAAAGGATCTTAACATGAGATAGAGGAGATGGTTAGAGCTCATCAAGGATTATGATTGTGAGATCCAATACCATTCGGGCAGGGCTAACGTCATGGCCAATGCCTTTAGCATGGTTAGAGCTCATCAAGGATTATGATTGTGAGATCCAATCCATTCATACGACTGAGCCATTAGCATGGTTCAGTCGTGCGACTGAACTATGCGTTTGACTCATACAAACGACTCAAGGTTCAGTCGTGCGACTGAGTCAACCTTATGTCTCAGTTATACGACTGATCCAGTCTTCTGGTTCAATCGTGTGACTGGTCCATAAGTATGATTCATTCGTGCGTATGGTCCATAAGTATTGTCCATTAGCATGAATAACCACCGACTAAGTTGAACACATTTCTGAATCATTATTGACTCAGAACTATGTACAACAACCTCAAACCTATGTATAATGTTCATACATATGAATAATACTAATTACAATAATAATATGATATAATCAAAGACAGATAAACATCGAAACTCATATCATATTTCATTAAGCATTTATATTACATATATGTAAGAAATGAAAGACTTTTATATTGAAGTACATAAACTAGGAACATAGTGTATCAACAAACTCCCCCTTGGACCTAGTTTATCCTATTGTCTAACATTCTTCACATGTTCTTGAAATTTCTTGTACTTCTCCTCTTTGGTGACTCCCGCGTGGATCTCAAACGCAAAATAGAGCCGTATGACATGTTGAAACTAGAGAGCTTGTACAATATCTTGTGTGTCTTAGAATAGTGGCCACTTGTATAATGTGTATACATCATCAGCAGACAAGTTAGTGAGCCACATTGGGTCAAATACCCTGATAGTCTCTATTTTTCCTTCTCTGTTCAAAACTATGACCGCTACCCCTATCCTCCAATAGTAATACCACCATTTGAAGTGTGGAGTCAAGTCCTGAGGCATCTCCCATCAAGGAATCTTAGACATTATGCATGGGGGACTCCACTATAACACCACCTTAGGCCTTCCAGAGATAGGGTCAACTTCAGTCTTATGAATGAACCTCTTAGGTTGTTGAGGTCTGAAGTTTACCCGTCTGGTGTGGTATTCTTTGTTCAAAGCCATCTCAAACCATCATGACATCTTGCTCGGGTTGGCATACAAAAGATCTAAACAGGACAATCTATTTAACTCAAAACCAGGGAGAGTCTTCTGATCATATGAATATTTGAAGTACTCAATCCCTTTCTCCCGTTTCACAACATAAATATCCAGATCCTCAAAATAAGCCCAACTAATGATCTTGCCTGACACTTTCTAATGTCTCTTAACTCTGCACAATTTGGTGCAGGCATTCAGCTTTGGAGGTTCACGTTGTGCTTTCATCTGTGTCAAACACGTAGCCCATTCAGCCTTCTTTAGATCAACATCAGCATCTGTAGCTTGGGCTTTACCTTCATCCTTTTCTTTTTCTTTCTCCTTCTCATCTAACTTGTCAAATGTATCACTGCCACATGTTTCACCCAAGTCGGGGATAACATTGTCATCAGGGTAAGTCTACTGAGGATAATAATCTAACATAACATCCTCTATCTCAATTTCATCCACTCCTTGTAGCTCCTCGTCAGTCACAACATCGACTTATGGATCATTTTTGACAAGCTCATCATGATGTCGAAACATATCGGTGAACTGCTCGTCTGTCAGGTCATGAATTATCTCTCTTTCCTCTGGAGTGTAACTCACAGACCGTCTCACAATCCCTTGCAAATCAAGAATCATAGTGAGTTGAGTCTTGATTTGCTAACGGGGAGTGACATCTTAATCGTTTTGTTGAGTTTTATCTATTCGATTAAACAATCAACAATGCACACATTAATTATAAATCTAAACATATAAACATAAATTATCATTAATTATATTGATGTAATACACAATTCAAGTACAAAAGATTTCAAATACATAAACATCTTAACCATTTACTTTTCTCTTGATCTTATGGATCGTCAGTATGAGGTTCTAAGGACGAGGCTCCTTGATCTTGATTTCTTTTGGTGCGCCTCTCCCTTGCTGATTGATTTGAGGCTGATGTAGTTGCATTACCTTCTAGATCATCCTCCTCATCATCATCATCACTTTTTCCCTTTCCACTCCCTCCTGCTTCCCTCTCATCACCATCTTCTTCTGATTCATCATCACTTGAATCATCATCAGCATCACCATCATCTCCATCTCCCTTTATCTTTAGTGACTCACCCTTTGTTCCCTTCAGCCTTAACATCATCTTCTTGTTCTTTCACTCCAACTCCTCAATCCTTTTGGCTGATGTCAACACTAGTTGGTTCAGTAAGCTTCATTCTTCTTAGTAAGCTAAGCAATCTCCTTGCCCTGTGCTGCATTGACAGCTATCAGTTGGTTCAGTTGATTGTCCCTAAGATCATCCGTTGCCAACAGCTTAAGTACTAGTCTATTTAGGCTCGCCAACTGTTCCTCTAACCCAACCGTGGGTAGAGTGGCGCTCTGTGGAGGTGGAAACTAGGTGGATGTACCTGCTTGGGGAATAGTAGGTGTAGTGGTGAATGTGATGTAGATGGGAGTAGGAATAGGAATGGATTTTGGTGGAACAGTTTTGGGTATGGTGGATGAGGTAGATGTGAATATTTCAGTGATGGTGGGAGTGTCGGTGGCAGTAGTAGTGACAATAATGGTGGTAGTGTCGGTGATAGTGGTGGTGGCAGTGGCTATGGTGGTGGAAGAACTGATCAGAATAATCCTTTGCCTCTTACCCTTCTTGCCATAGGGTTGGGCCATCCTTTTCCTCCTAGAACCCTTGGCAATCGGGGCTTCCCCTAGGCTCATCGGCTGGTCGGGTGTGTATGTAGGATCTATGACATCAGTATCACCACCCTCAGTACCAGTTTGGCATCCACCAACCGCCTCTTTCCCCTTCCCGGTAGTCACAACCTTGCTACCGACTCTCCTGGTGAGAGGCTCCTCATCAGACACATCATCTTCATCTATTAAAAAATCTTGGTGGATGGCAGCCTTCTTGGATCCACCATCTCCACCACCCTGACCATGATATTGGTTATCATCATCATCATCATCGTCGTCATCTTGAACCATGATAGGCTCAACATCTGAATCGTTGTCATCATGGCGCCACTTCTTTCTGGCGGGTGTGACATAGTCGACGTTGGCCAGATGACCAAATAACTTCCTAACCAGGGGATTCAGCTGCTTACCCCGGTACACCTTCATCCTCCCCAAGGTAGTATTATCCATAACCTCTAATACTACCTCGTCGTCCTTATTCTTGGGCAGCGAGGGAGCTTCTCGTCTATAATCATCTGGACAAATGTAGGGTACATACAAAAGCCCTCCTTCCCCTTTGCCTCTATGCTCTCCCTCAAATAGCTGAAGAAGATCCTCGAGAAACTGAATGGGTGGTTCAGTATCAATGCAACAAATGCATTCTTGATTTGGTCACTCTTCTCATCAAATCCTCCTCTCCTAGACGCGATACACTAGAGGATCACATGTGCCAAATACTTGAACTGTGGGCACATGTTGCTCTTGTTAAGCATGCCGGCATTAATGTTGCCGGTGTACTTGATCCTCAAGAAACAACCCCTAACTATTAGGAGATGTAGCTTGGTTGGGTAGTCTCCATCCTCACCCAAGTTCAAGACTCTCCTAAAATCATCTTCCCCGATATCAATATCTTGACCAAACATAGAACTTCGGATCCTGTATGGTTTAAATGAGCGATCGACCACTACATTCTCCTAGAATGCCTGCTGTACGGATCGATACGGTGTGCAGGGAGCAGATACTTCTTTATAGATCCTCGATCGTTAAAGGAACTCAATGATCCTAACAAACTCTGAAGCGTTCCGAGACATAGAGGATATAAGCACAAATATTGTGCTTAGTGCTCATCGTCGATCTGTCAGCCATTTTACTGCAACATAAGTAACAAACACATTAGATCCATTCACCAGAAAGAACATTTGAGTTAGAACAAATTATATCCAACTGGTTCAATCGTACGATTAAACCATACGACTGAACTCAGTCATATGATTGAGCCTCCGACTGAACTTAGTCGTATGCCATGATATGCGGTTGAGTCAGTCGTGTGATTGAGTCACCGATCGATTCAATCGTGCGATTGAATCATGCATTTGGCTCAATCGTGCGACTGAAATTCATCAGTATGTCCTTTCGCATATGCACTGTGTAAGTCCAAAATTTTGAATCTTTGTCAAAACAGTCATTTACACATCAAGATTGGATTCTTTTGACGCGCATGGACTAGATATTACACTTATTGTCTTTTAAATACACGTTTAGGTCCATTTAAGTGTTCTAATTTAGGGTTTTTTGTCTTGGTTCATGTTTTAAGTCCTTCGGACATTTCAGATTGATTTAACTTCCTCATTTTTCATGATTTCAATCTCACAGTACCTGTACATGGATAGTAATTAGTTAGTAATACGAAATCAGTGGTAGTCACAAAGAAAAATTTGAAAATGGGTGGGTTGGTAATCGAAGGTTTTGAGAGCGTTTTGAAGTCGAGTGTAGGGCTACGACCGGTGGAGCCCCTTTTTATACTATTTTGTGTTTCAGTCATGCGACTGGACCCTTCGTACGACTAACTTAGACTCCTTCAGCCAGTCGTACGATTGGTTCATACTTATGATCCAATCGTATAATTGACCCATACTCATGGTCCAATCATATGATTGGCTCATACTCATGGTCCAATCATGCGATTGGTTCATACTTATGGTCTAATAGTGCGATTGGCCCATACTTATGATCCAATCATGCGATTGGCTCATACTTATGATTTTGACTTCATATGTCCCAATATTTCAAAAACTTGAATTTGATATATACCATTTTGACCATTGAGCATCTTAGACATGATCCTTTTAACTGAAAGACAATTGATCACCTCAAACGTTATCCTTTTAAATGAACACCGTTTGATCACCTCAGACGTGATCCTTTTAATTAAAAACTATTTGATCACCTCAGACATAGGTCCCACCTGCCTGCCAGAGAAGCCGTGAGCCCAGAGATAGTCTTTCATCAAGGCTTTTTTGCCTATTTTCTTGGTAGCAGTGACCCTATCTTCTTCTTCTTTCTTCTTTTTCTCCTTTAATCTTTCTCTTACAGCTTTTTTTCTCTCTTTTTCCATTTGATCCTGCTCTTTGTTGAAGAACCATAGGATTGTATCATTATCATGTGGAGATAGTTCTTGAAGAGAGAAACCTTTGGAGGTTAGGAAAGATAGCCTTTTCCTCCGGAGCTGCAGTTCAGCTTCCTTCTGTTTTCTTTCTCTTTCCTCCTCTAAGGCCAACTGTGTTGCTTCTTTCTTTCGTCCAATCTGCAGTCTGGTTGTCTTTTCTAGCTCTACTAACTCCTCTAATGGTAGCAGGAGTATGTCTTCATTGGCAGCTCCAAGCATTATGAGCTTGTCAATGATCTCTTCTCTCCTTTTGATATTGACTTCCTCCTGATTGGCTGCTACTGCTTTGGAACTAGCAGCTAGCAACTTCTCAGTTGGAAGTCTACCTTTTCTTCTAAGTTTCTCAATCTTCTTCTCCTCCTCAAGCTCTTCCGCAATCATTTTCTTCTTTCCTTTATCAACTTTGGAAGTGCTTTTATCTTTTATCTTTCAGAAACAATCATTTCACAGCTATCGTTCAGTTCATTTTATGACATTCACAGATTTCATCTTGTTACATAGTCCGACATCGACTCAATACAGACAACTAAAATAGGAAACAACTTTAATTAAAACCAAAACAAGACATATTTTTGTGTTTTTCATTTGAGGAGGGTTGAAAAATTTTAAATATCACTTAACCGATTTCTCCCCCTGAGCAGAACAGCTTCAAACGTTTTCGTCATTTCTAAAAACATTCATATGGAATCATACAGGTATAAACATAATCGTTTGGGACCTTTTATCTGTATTTAGATAACAGAGAATGTTATATTTAACAATCATATATTCTTATTCATCTAAGTGTCAAAAGCAATCACATGAAATCATCCTAGAACTGTAGGTAGCACACAATGATTTTGACCGTCGAGGAATGCATCCACGATTATTGTCAGTATATTTGTCCACTTAAATCCATACATAGATTTTTGACTCACATTGGTGATTATATAGGTTTATTATTTCAACAAGCATTTGTGGATCACACACTAATATGGTAATCAACTTTCCTCGGGAGATTTTTGAGTGGTCTACGGGTTTTTGACAAGAAGACACTATTGTAAGAGCTTTCAAAAAGATGTCAAGCCTCAGGTCAGTTCCATCGCATAGCAGAGAGGCGCAAACAACAATGAATTCTAGAATATTTAGGTTGTGCTTATCCTCAGGTTAGGGCCATTTCACAACAGAGAGGCACACAACCTATCTTCTTATTAGAGCAAATTTTTTTACATAACGCACCAACAACATTAGTCATTAGCTTCATTGCGTTTCATATTTTTCATGTGCTTTGCTCATTTATGGTCGTCCGTACACATTTGTGGCGTTTGTTTTGCTCCTCACCCCTTATTGGAAATGCATTGATTATGTTAACCAGGGATGAGATGGAAACCCATAGCATGTTGAATGATTTAGTTTTAATTTATTCACCAATGAAGTCTAGTAGTCTATTGTGTTGAATCTACCGACACATCATATAATGGACTAGCAACCCCTAGGCCTACTTTCTCTATGTAACCATAATAACAGACTAGTTCACTATCATTTTTCCTTTATTTGACTTAGACTTCTCAGACTTGTAATTTTAATATAACATTGTAAAACATTTAAGTCCTTTGATGTCCCAAACAATTTGATCCCTATGTACTATCATTTTCCATAATCTTGAATCAATTTCACAGATTTGATGTCTTTGCTTTTCAGCTTATCTATCCGCCCTCGTTCTTTTTTTTAAGTAATTAACTACTAACAATTGAAACTAAGACTATTCTCCCTCTAAAATTCTAAAACCGAAAATCTTTTTGTGTTTTTGAGATTTTAAAGATAGAAAAAAATTAAATAAAGAAAAATTAAACTAAAAAATAAAAGATTGAGACGGACTATATACTTGATTCGTCTGGAATCACATCATCTTTCTTTTTAATGCCATTAACCTCTAATAGATAAAGAAATCAAGGTTTATCAAAAGCTTTTGTGTAGAGATCGGCGCATTGGAAATTC